>CAUYON010036431.1:0-11641 GCA_963573935.1 Arctocebus calabarensis
AAAGACCCCGTCTCTACTACCAGGAAAGAAGACCACCGGGCGTTGTGGTGGGCGCCTGTAATCCCAGCTTACCTGGGAAGCAACTGGTACGAGGAATTACTACAAACAAGGACAATGTATTAAAAAAAAAAAAAAAAAAAAATTTGTGTAATTTGTCTAAGTCATTCAGAGACAAACCATAATGGAGCAAGCCCAGGTAAGTTACTAGGTCATAAAGAAACCACTTCAAACATTTAAATTGCTTCTGGTCGGTATAATCATCACAAAACACCCACAGCTCTGAGAGCAAGTGAGACTGAAGAGGGCACGGGCACAGGTCAAGGTCATGTCTCCCCACACCTGCCGCCTGCTGATTTCTTTCCTCTTCCACCAGAGAAAGCAGTGGTCATGCTGTGCCTAATACCCTGTGGCAAGTTAGCAAAAGACAAAGAGATTTCCAATCCTATTCAATTTTATTGCTTTTTACCAAGGAACTTGTAAAACCTAAACATCCACATTCTCTGTTTCCCCTGCTGTCACCATGTAACTCACAACTGATAAGCCTGCTGGGGGCTTCTCAGGAAGCTTCACCTTCCCAGAAACAGGGAAAGCCTGAAGAAAAGCAAGGCTTTTCTTGCCTTTTTCAAAGGCTTTCTTGCTTATGGTGAGAACAATAAGACTGGAGATAGGACACATACTGCCTACTCAATGAAAAGCCAACATACAGATGATGGTAGAACAGGAAAGATAGAGAACCTGTATCTCCCACGATTCATAATATCACGGGGCCACTACATTAAACCCAGAAGCACTAACCTCCAATGTAATTATAAACGATTTTTATTGCTTGAGCCCCTAATACCAAGTCACACTGTAATGTAACTTGTACTTGAAAACATTTCTAGCTAATATCAACTCTCACAATTTTTTTTCAGAGGCTCATTTTGTCACCCTGGGTAGAGTGCTGTTACATCACAGCTCACAGCAACCTCAAATTCTTGGGCTCAAGTGATCCTCTTGCCTCAGCCTCCTGAGTAGCTGGGACTACAGAGGTCCACCATAACACCTGGCTATTTTTAGAGACAGTGCCTCACTGTTACTCAGGCTGGTCTCAAATTCCCAAACTCAAATAATCCACCCGTCTCAGCCTCCCAGAGTCACCATGGGAGACAAAGTGCCCAGCCAATCCTCATAATTGTTGCTCATATTACTTTCCCTCTCACTTCCTATTCTTCCTTTCTTCAGAGGCTAGAAAGGTGCTTTCAAGGGTAGCAAAATGTAAGAATGAAATTATTTTGAGACATGGTTCTTCACCATGGGTTTACTCAAAAGGACTCAGAGTGAAATATGAGTGAAATATGTATTTAGTTCTTCCCACAGAGCTAACTTTTGTTTGCTCTCTGTATCAGAAGTTACATAGATTTCCTGTTTTGAAATAGTTGCTATACCAGCTGCAGTTCATGTTATTCAAAATGTAATAGAGTTGCCAGGCTTAGAAACTGATACTCCAAAATATGGTGCTTAGACATGCTGAGAGGCCTTAGAAGCTGCCTCAAAATCAAAGTCCCTCTAACCTTGTCTTGTTTACCCCCTCCCTACAAGTACAAGGAGGACTCTCTGTGAAATTTCCTTATTTGACCAAGAAAGTGTCCTTCCAAAGGAAATGCAATTGTCTTAAATCCCCTTCCTAAGGATCTCATCAAATAATCAGGACAGGTCAATCACAGAAGAGACTGGGAGTCATTGCCATGCCCAGATAGACTTTACCTCTGTTCTTCTGAGGCCAGCTCCAAGAGATTACCTGGGAGATTTTATCTGCGTAAGACAGATTGTTTCTGTGAAGCTCCACTCCTCACTTTCCCATACAGTCTGCCTCCCACCTACTATGTCCATGCATTCTCCCTAATGATTCGCTGTCACTCACCAGAACCGTCAACATCCCCCATCTTGCCCCTCCCCTATGAAAAAGGGTATATAAGCATCTACACCAAGTTATTGGGTAATCATTTTCCTATGATCCTCTTATGCTATGCACATTTTAAAAATTTGGGGGCCTGATATGTTGGCTCACGCCTATAATCCCAGCACTCTGAGAGGCCAAGTGGGTGGACTGCTTGAGCACATGAGTTCCAGACCAGCCTGAGTCACAGCAAGACCCTGTCTCTAAAAAGGGTGTTGTGGTGGACACCTGTAGTCCCTGCTACTTGGGAAGCTGAGGCAAAAGGATCCTTTGAGCCCAAAGATTGAGGTTGCTATGAATCATAGCACACTACTGGGGTCAAGAAAGTGTCTCAAAAAAAAAAAAAAATTGGGCAGCACCTGTGGCTCAGTGAATAGGGTGCCAGCCCCATATACCAAGGGTGGCAGGTTCAAACCTGGCCCCGGCCAAAACTGCAACAAAAAAATAGCGAGGTGTTGTGGCAGGTGCCTGTGGTCCCAGGTACTCAGGAGGCTGAGGCAAGAGAATCACCTAAGCCTAAGAGGTAGTGGTTGCTGTGAGCTGTGACGCCACAGCACTCTACTGAGTGCAACAAAGTGAGACTCTGTCTCTAAAAAAAAAAAAAAAAAAATTGTATGGCTTTTCTTCGATTAAACCGCTGATTTTCAGTTAACCTTCAAAGGGTAATAGGAGTATCTTCATTTATACTACTTTTTTTTTTTTTTTTTGAGACAGAGCCTCAAGCTATCACCCTGGGTAGAGTGTTGTGGTATCATAGCTCACGACAACCTCAAACTCCTAGGCTTAAGCGATTTTCTTGCCTCAGCCTCCCAAGTAGCTGGGACTACAGGTGCCTGCCATAATGCCGCCTATATTTTGGTTGTAGTTGTCATTGTTGTTTGGCAGGCCCAGGCTGGATTCAAACCTGCCAGCTCTGGTGTATGTGGCTGGCGCCTTAGCCGCTTGAGCTACTGGTGCCACCCTATACTACTTTATTTTCAATTACATATATTACTCTCAGAGAGAAAACAGCAAGATTACTGAGGAGGAAAAATGAAGCAATCAGTGTCATGGTTTCCAGGGGTGGTAAAGAAGAAAGCCAGTTCAAAAAATAAGAAAGAGCTATAAAAATGTTACTTCTGTGTAATGTGTAGACCTAAAAGGAAGAAGCTGAGGCAAAATCAATATAGAGAGTTCATTTGGGCCAAGGTCAAAGAGTGCACTCCAGGACACATTTCTAAGTTATCTTGGGGAGTGCTCTAGAGAACAAGAGAAACTCAGGTTTTCAGGAGAAAGGGTGATTACAAATGTTGTTCATCAGGAATTCTCATTAGTTTACAAAAATAATACTAGTTAGCAATGGGCTATGCATTGTTCAACTACAGAGTGTGTGGCTACTTAGCATCAGTCTAGTGCCCACATAGCAAGTGGCTTCAAGAAGTAATTATTTAGCTCAAGGGAGAATGACATAACTGTTATTTCATTCCAATGCCTCCCTGCACCTGGTAATTTAAAAGAGCTTATAATACTATGATAAAAACTTTATTTTCTTTTTTTCATAAAGGTATGCCTAAGACAAGTAAGAACACCCAAGATTCCACGAAACATAAAGAACTAGATGGCAAAGGCACATATAATAGACAACACATAAAAATATGAGTATATGAATACGAAATGAAACTGAATATGAATATGAAACTGATACAAGAATGAAGAAGTTCACCTTTAGACGACTGGAGTCCAGCCGTAGGGCTGACAGTAATGGATCCAGAGACTCAAACTCTGCAAGAACATGGCTGTAGGACTCTGCTATCACTGGCACAAAAGTCATTTAGCCAGGAAGTTCGAAACTTGAGAGATAGGTACAGAATTCCTCACCTAAAAAATGCACAAAAATTTAAGAAGTTCACCATTCATTCAGCATCCATTAATAAATATATATGGGGAACATAAGGAAACATGAGAGGGGGACCAAAATTTCTACCCTACAAGTGCTTATGGTAGAAAGGAAACACGTATAAGTAACATCTTATGCCACAGTGTGCTAATACCACGTCATTCATTCCCTGACGTGGGAATGAATTAAATGAATAAAATTCCCAGAGTATCAAATCCATTCTCAAAGTCCTCTAAATCCTATCCTACTTATTATCTAATTGTGTAAGTAGGCAGAATGGACACAGCAGGATTTAAAAGAAAAACTGGTCAAGGTAGAACAGCAAGCCCATTGCTGCATTTCTTTGATTTGACACTTCTGTCTTCAGGAGTTTCTTATTAAAATGTTAACAGTTGGGCGGCGCCTGTGGCTCAGTGAATAAGGCGCCAACCACATATACCAGGGTGGCGGATTCAAGGCCAGCCCCAGCTGAACTGCAACAGAAAAATAGCCAGGCTTCATGGCGGGCACCTGTGGTCCCAGCTACTCAGGAGGCTGAGGCAGGAGAATCGCTTAGGCCCAGGAGCTGGAGGTTGCTGTAAAGCTGTGTGACGCCATGGCACCCTACCAAGGGCAATAGAGTGAAACTCTATCTCTACAAAAAATTTTTTTAAAAAAGTTAACAGTTACTAGCTAATAATTTAACAGTATGTAATAGAAATAGGCCTCTGGATCTCTCTCCAGCCTCAATGAATGAATGCACCTACTAAGCAAGAAGTAAGATGCAGGGCATCTGAGCACAAAGGGCTTTAACAAAAGAGACTAGATTGGAACGACTAAGGATAAGAATACAAGGTAGCAAATGCCAAATACCCAATTAGGACTTTGAAAACTGACACAAGAGTTCTTACCTGTTCAACTACTCTCAAGTGCACATTTCTGTCAAATTGTACCAGTTTTTGGAAAAAAGGAAATATAACATTTAAGCAAATTCTACCTATTAATTAAACTTTCCTCAATCATTTGCTACCTGCCAAATTAAGAATAAAAAGTGGCCAGGGCAGTGGCTCGCACCTATAATCCAGAGTAATATTAGTTCTCAAGAGCAGTTGCTGGGTGCCATCTCCACCTTAATACCTTTACATTAACTCTTCCTGAAATGACTGCTTCCCCACCAGCTCTTATTATCTAAATCTATCCAACCTCTAAGATCCCACAAAAGGACCAATTCCAGAATTCTCTAAGTGGAAGAGGAGTCAAAGGTAATTCCATACACACATCCATTCATCTCAGAAATTGGTTTTGCCCTAGGTCCCTGACATTTTCAGGGATGGAAAGAAATAGCACTCCCTCTCACTACACTGCTTATGCCAGTACTTCACAGTGCTCATTGATACAAGATCTTTTTTTAACATTGGGCTGAAATTTGATCCCTAATAGCTCTAACCATTATTCCTAATTGTGGCTTCTACAGTTGAGAGTGCATAGGTTTACTCCTTTCAAAAAAACCCTTTCGTATTTGCAAAGCATTATCAAGTCTTCAAAAAAATTTAATTCCTCCTATTTCCACCATTCCTGACATGACAATTTCCAAATTCCTCTCCATTCTTGTCAACCTTCTACAGAGGTTCTTTAGTTTTCCAGAAAATGAGGTGCCTAAAACTGAACATTAGTACTCCTTATGTTGTTGGATGAGCCTAGTATAGAATATAAACCCTAAGTTCCTCAATCTGTACACTAAATTTCTGTATTACAAGCTAACACGGCATTAGCTGTGTTTTTAAAGTAGCCATGTTACCCTGTTTATTCAAGAGAGCACAGTCAACTAACCCCTGCCCCCAATTTTCACATAATAAAAATCTAGCCATTACCTAGATGCAGTAGAATTGAGCTTAAATTGAAAGCTGCTATCAAATGCAACAATGGATATATCAAAAAATATCTAGAAATTCACAAGCCTAATACAAACAAGATCAGCGGAATGTTAATAACTGTTCAAACTGGGTTGTGTATACATGAGGGTTCATTTTATCATCCTGTCCACTTTGCCTAAGTTTGAAATTTTCCATAATAAAAAGTTTAAATTATATACTTAAAAAAAAAAAAGTCTGTGCAAACCTTCAGTATTTCTTATAGAATCTGTGATTTAATCCCATTTTACCCTCTCTCCTATTCTCTAAAGGTATTGGACCATCCTTTGTTCCTCCTTCATTCCATAAATTTATTGTGCCTTCATGGTTTAATAGCTGACTGTTTTTTAAATCTTCCCCGATTTAACAAACCCCTACCTTTCTGCAAAGCTGAGTGTAAATGTTACTTTTGTGAAGTCTGTCAGAACTTCAACCTAGCAATAAACTAAGCCTACAGAAGTTGTAGACAAATGCTTACCGAAGACAAATCAACTTCTGGGAGGCTGGCTTGCCAAAGGTCACAGAGCTCCTAAGTGGAGTTAAGAATGCACATCTCCTGAATCTAGATCTAATCATCTTTTCATTTCTCCGCATGACTTGATGATAACACAAAACAGCAGTGTTTGCTTTACCCAACAAATGCAATCAGTGTAACATGGTTTCTTGTACCCTCAATTAACCCCCAACAATTAAAAAAAAAAAAAACCAGCAGTATTTGCTACTCACAAATCAAATGCAAATGGGTGTTCTCTTTGGCCCCACTAGGTTCACGGAAGGAAAGGGACACGAAAGGCATAAAAACAAAAACAAATGATGCGAAGGTGAAGTAGCAGATTTCCTCACGTTCATAATGGGATCTTTCTATCCAAGAAGTTATGATCAGAGAACAATTCTCCACCTAAGACAAAGAAATGGCGCCCCGCTCATTCATGCAATCATTCATTCAACACTGCTAGACACAAAGATGAACAAAATACAGTCCCTACCCACAAAATCTTCTCGTCTAGTAGAACTACTACCTTTTTAACAGCAGTGACTTTAATATTGTATTCAGATTTCTTGATGAAAACAGCCCTAGTAACCAAGTTGTCAAATCCAGGCTCACTGACTAGCAACCAGGAGGTCCCGACATGGCTCCACCACATCCAGGGCAGCAGCTCCCACTCACGGTGGAACAAACCTACTACTATCAGGATATGCGCCCCGCCACTCGCCAGGACTAAAAGCGGAACATGAACTTCATTTCCCACCTCCCACTCCTCCCCTTCCTGGCTTGCGTCACCCAAGAGCGCCGGGGACGCGGGGACAGCACTGTTAACGGCACTTCCTCG
The DNA here is from genome assembly GCA_963573935.1 of Arctocebus calabarensis. Taxonomy (NCBI): domain Eukaryota; kingdom Metazoa; phylum Chordata; class Mammalia; order Primates; family Lorisidae; genus Arctocebus; species Arctocebus calabarensis. The sequence continues at coordinate 7,036 of CAUYON010036431.1, forward strand.
TCACGTGATGGTTACGCCCCTCCTTGCGCGTGGTCCCTCCCCCTCAGGCCGCGTCGCGATTACGCTCTCTACGGCCTGGAGTTCGAGAGCCGCCGCAGGCCGGAGACACAGCATCGACCGGGACCGGAGGAACTCTAGGCCAGATACATGGGCCAGCCAGGATCCCGGATCCTTCACCGATTGCGACCGGAGAGAGGAAAAGAAACAGGCGGGAACCGGTGGGGGAGGGAAGGAGGGAACCAGCGGAAGGTGTCATGGCGGCCACGCTCTGGGGTCACGTGTGCCTCTGGGCGTCCTTGCTACTTCCGGTCACGTGCCCTCAGACTGCTAGCAGCCAGCGATGGAGGCGAGACCCCCCGGTAACAGAGGCGGTAGCGTCTGCTGCGGCCGCTGGGTTTCAGCCTCTTCCCAGCAGCGGCTCTAAGAAACGCAGCAGAATTCAACCCGACCCAAGCCAGTTATTGACCCCCTGCCCAGAGCTGTAGCTTTTATCTGGTAAGTTTAGACCGAAGAATGGGGGTCGGTGGGCGGGTAAGGATCTGACAGGCCCGGGGGCCGCGGGAAGGTATGGATTCTCCCCCTTTTCTCAGCGTTCCTGTCGCTGTCGCCTCAACGCTTGAGCGTGCCGGCTCATTTACCCTTATCCTGGGGCAGAGAGGAGACGACTCCTAATCTACTTGCCTAAAAGAAGCCTGCCTTTCTGCCGAGGGCAGGGACTCGAAGGTTTACTCCAAGCTAGGATCAGATTTGGCTTATGAGAATGAAGGAAATGGAGGCCTCTCCCGGACAGAGAAGCCCTTCCCGTTAGGAAATATGCTGTTACATCTCGATTCCTGTAAGAGAAAAGGTCTCTCACCTTGGTGTCCGCACTCCATTTGCTTCCGTCTGTCAGCCCTGCTTCTCTTAAAAACCTTGACACATGTACAACCCCCAGTTTTGGTCATGCCCAGTTTCAGTGTCGTGTAATGATGCAAAATACACCATCTACCTCGAAGTTCATAATTATTTTATAAATTTTCTAATGTTCTGAAAGGCTAAATTGACTAGGTGTGTCCGACTGATTTTTAAGCGCCCATATTAGCGTTTAAATGGGGGTGAGGAAAGGAGAAATAAAAACTCTTTGTCCATTCGAAGACTCCGTTTTAAAAAAAAACACGCAAAAACTGAGCTATTGATGGCCGAGTGCGGTGGCTCACGCCTGCAATCCTTGCACCCTGAGAGAACTAGATGGGAGGATCCATTAAGCCTCAGGAGTTCTAGGCCAACCTGAGCAAGATTGAGACCCCCATCTCTACAAAAAATAGAAAACGTAGTTGGGCATTGTGACGGGCATCTGTAGTGCAGGCTGCTCGGGAGGCTGAGGCAGGAGGATCGTTTGAACCCAGGAGTCTGAGATTGCTGTGAGCTAGGCTGACTCCACAGCAATCCAGCCTGAGAAAGAGTGGGACTGTCTCAAAACAAAATACTGAGTTATTTGAAAAACACTTTGCATTAAGTGTTGGCTTCAAACAAACATCCAGACTTGTGAGCTCAAACGTTTTAAAGGAGTGGAGCAATAGATAAAGCTGCATGCTTTGAGGGAACTGAATTTAAGAGTGCTTGGCCCCACCCACACAGCCTTCCCTTTATCTTAGAGGTTTGTTCTTGGAACACAGTTTGATCTGGACTTCAGTAATTAAACCAAGTTGTCAACACTAGGTTCTTTAAAAACCGAAACCAAAGCAGTTGAGATGGTAAGAGGGGAGGATCTCTTGAGGCCAGGAGTTTGAGACCAGGCTGGGCAACATAATGAGACCTTGTCTCTACAAAAATGAATGTAAAAATCTGCTGATCTGATGGTGCATGCCTTTAGTCCCTGCTACTCTGGAGACAGAGATGGAGGCAAGATGATCTGATCCCAGGCTTTGGAGGCTGCAGATGGCGCCACTGCACTTTGGCCTGGGCAACACAGGGAGGCCCTGTCTCTTTAAAAAAGAGAAGCAACTCAGTTGTGACTGCTTCCTGTGTTACTTCCCTTAAGGCTGTGTCTTCTCCCTGCTGGTACCAGATGTCTTTCCATCTTATATCATGCTTTTTTGTACTGTTTTTTCCCCTACTAACAGCATGTTGTCTGGTGTACCTTGAACTTTCTTAGTATTTTGGCCACCATTTCTACCATATATACTGCTAGTGGTGTCTTTGTGCCTTTCTTTTCTCTTTCTGCCTTTAGTGTGGCTTTGTCAGGCATTGATCCGATTGTCTTTCCCCACTTTAATTACCAACTGATTACTCTTTGAATTTTGGTAATATACTCTTGTCAGCATGCAGTATTAATTGGTGGATAAAAATTTTCCTAGATCATGCTTCTCTGTGTTGCATTTTCCTCCTGTCTCTCCCTGCACTGCTGTAAAGTGAAAAAAATGCTCAGTACTGTATTGTCACATCATTTCTTCTCTCTAATATCTTAATACTACAGTTTTTGGTCACTCTTTACTTCTAAAGTCTTATTCCCTATAATGCTTTATTGTCAAAATGTTTGGGGATTGTTTAATGGCAAGTAGCATTTCAAATCTCCCATTTTTTTATGCTTGCAAATACAGCAGCTGTCTCCCTAGTAATCCTTATTTTAGAGGGTAATAAGGAGCTTATGTTGCACTTACATGTTCCCACCATTTATCTCTGTATATTTGAAAAGACGTAATAGAAGTGTAAATCTTTCCAGTCACTTGTAAGGGCAAGATCCAGTTATTGGAACCTTTGTAAGAAATGGTATTCTGGTCTGTGATTTGAGAGCTATAATGCTCCTTGCGTTTGGCCAAGGAGGTATATGCAAAGATTTCTTATAGTGTCTTACCAAGATTGTATTCTTTTTACAACAGAGATCTTAAATGATGTCACAGATATTTATTGGACTCTTACTGTGGTCCAAAAAACTACAGAGGGTGCCAAAAACATGTGTATACATTATAAGAGATGTTATCTATGTATTATGTATTATGTATACACACACTTTGCAGAGGGTGCCAAAAAATGTATATACATTATAAGACAAGTTGTCTGTGTATTATATATTATGTATACACACACTTTGAGCACCTCTAATTCTGGAAGCCAAATATGATCTGTATTCATCTTTTGTTATTAGTATATATTATTACAATCTTAATACAGTTTTTCCCTTTGTTAAAATGTGTGTACATTTTTGGCACCCTCTGTATTGCTGGATGGCTGTCTGTATTGCAGAAAACAACATGGGCCCTCTGCCCTCCCTTATGAAGCTTGCAGTTTATTATTTATTTAATTGTAGAAATTGAAAATAATAAACTATTGGAAAAAAAGAACACTTTTAATTCTTACCAATACTACCACTCTTTATAGCTGCCTCTTACCTTGTAGACATTTGGTTTGATGGGGAATAAACTCTTGAGAAGACATTTTTAAACTGCTTTTTTACAAAATACATATTTATTATAAATAATCTAAAAAATAAATATTTAAATTGTCTGTATTTTTATCACCCATATAGCTGCTATTAAATTTAGAGTCTATCTCCCAAATCAGGTATTTTTGCAGAATAATATAGTAGAACTTCAAAGTCAGGCTGACTCAGAGTCAAAGCCAATTCTACTATTTCCTTGATGCTTGGGGAAAGCATCTTATTTCTCAGACCTAGTTTTATCTTATCTACAGACTGAAACTAATAATAGACTGTGTCTCAGAGGATTATTAACAGGAAACTGAATGAGATAAACGCGTATAAGGAGCTTAGTCCAGGGTCCACATAGGAAGCATTCACAACTGACTTGCTAATAAGCATTCAGTAAGTTTTAGATTTAAAAGAATTTAAGAATATGGAATCAGACTACATGGTTTTTTTCTTGTTTGCTTTGATTACTTTAACAATATCTTTTTGTCTTATTAAAAAGTCTTAAAACAGGTTTTTACGTTTTTTTTTCTGTCACCCAGGCTGGAGTGCAGCAATACATTGTAACCTCAAACTCCTGAGTTCAAACAATCCTCTTGCCTCAGCCTCCCAAGTAACTAGTACTGCAAGCACACAACACCCTACACCACCAGGGTTTTAAACTTTTTAAGCAACTGAGACCCTCTAATCAAAGTCTTAGGGGAACATCAAATAAGACAGGTAAAAGATGGCATCATATATTAAGAATTTTAACCCATTATTATATGTGATACATAGTATGTATAAGTATCAAAACTGGAGATTATAAAACAACATGGGGAGGGCGGCGCCTGTGGCTCAGCGAGTAGGGCACTGACCCCATATACCGAGGGCTGTGGGTTCAAACCCGGCCCCGGCCAAACTGTATCAAAAATTAGCTGGGCGGGCGGCTCCTGTGGCTCAGCGAGAAGGGCGCCGGCCCCATATACCGAAGGTGGCGGGTTCAAGCCCGGCCTCGGCCGAACTGCAAAACAAAAAAAAAAATATCCAGGCGCTGTGGTGGGCGCCGGTAGTCCCAGCTACTAGGGAGGCTGAGGCAAGAGAATCGCTTAAGCCCAAGAGCTGGAGGTTGCTGTGAGCATTGTGACGCCACGGCACTCTACCCAGGGCGATAAAGTGAGACTCTGTCTCTACAAAAAAAAAAAAATTAGCTGGGCACTGTGG
>CAUYON010036434.1:0-13167 GCA_963573935.1 Arctocebus calabarensis
GGGGTGGCGCCTGTGGCTCAGTGAGTAGGGCGTCAGCACCATATACCGAGAGTGGCAGGTTCAAGCCTGGCCCTGGCCAAACTGCAACAAAAAAATAGCTGGGCATCGTGGCGGGCGCCTGTAGTCCCAGCTACTCAGGAAACTGAGGCAAGAGAATCGCCTAAGCCCAAGAGCTGGAGGTTGCTGTGAGCTGTGACGCAACAGCGCTCTACCGAGGGTGATAAAGTGAGACTTTGTCTCTAAAAAAAATAATAGTAATAATACCTTGTCAGTGCTGGGTTTTCCAATTTCACCTAGATCCAAAAACATGTCCAAGTCACATCCTAATCTCCCAAAAGTGTTCACTGAAGAGCCAAAGGGTCTGACTGTACAGTCCAGAAAATACGCAGCGGCTATGTCTTCAATGAGAGAGCAGGTGAGACATCGGAGCTTAGTGTTCTCCTTTGTTACCTCGAATTCCTTCAGGAGGGTGTTCAGTTGATCATCTACCTAGACTTTTTGCACAACGCAGTAGATGAAGACGCTTCCGACTTGTAGGAGGTAACTGATTACTAGACTGTATGGATGCTGGTTCAGAAGCTCGATGTGATGGATTCTTCAACTTTAAATTGAAGAAACGTGATCTGAATGGAATTGTAGCTTCCGTTCCCAAGCTTGGCGTATGATATTCTGCAGGGAACTTATACTTTCCTTCTGGCAAAATTCTACCACAGCATAGAGACCAAAGCTTTCATAGAAGAAATGATTATTAATAGGTCCATATTGAGATAAATACTTAAGAAACCTTTTTTCACTGATTTTTATTTGGACAATGTATTAAAACAGTCCGCTGGGCCTGGTCGTGTCTTTCTTTTTGCACCTCAAAGAATTTCTTTTCAGGAGTCTTTTCTTCAGAGCCTGTCTCCGAAAGCGGCTTGTCTCTCCTGAGGCCTTCGGCCACAGTTCCTGCACAACTGAGAAGCCTGAGGACCGGGCGCTGGACTCGACTTCTTCTATGGGCGCACAGTATCAAACGGGTGGACAAACCCGCTCCGCGAACCGCCATTGTCAAAGCGGCAGAAGCGTGCAACCGAAAGGCTCAATTTTTCAAGTTTAAAATAGCTTGAACAGTCAGTGTGTTACTCTAATGCTTTTTTTGGTTCTCAGTAACTTTTTAATGAATGCTGTTTAATAATTTCAGCAACCTGGGATCTACGTACCATTACAATTAAAAGGGAGAGAGAGGGCACTCAGTGAGGTTAAGGTACCTACAAAGATGAACAGTAATCATCTCCCAGTTAGAAACTCTAACCCAAAAATCTATGAATGATGAAACCATGGTGAAAGGGCCCTGACGTAGCCAGTTTGATAGAGAACACCCTGAGCAATTATTAAATTTGCTCTATCAACTGTTTTCCCCTAAAATCACAATACAATCATGTAAATCTTAAGCAAAGACTAAAGAAGAGGACTTTATGATCTTTGAAGACAATTAATCCCAGCAAGTTAAAGAATTTATTAATCTAATTCAGACTCCATCTCAATGACTCAGTTGGACAAGGCATTGGCAGGGACTTTTAAAACTCATTCTCCAATGGACGTTTCAAGCAAAATTCCTGATAGATGGAATTATCCTAAGGCTCTTTGATTATTGTCAATTTTTAATATTTTGGACACCAGTAGTACAGATGTAGTAACAAGAGATGTAACAGTGGCCATAAGAGAAGATGAAGAAGAAGAATAACTATGCCCCATTTTCCATTTAATGGATATAAAAATGTGATGCTCAAATACTAAATGACTTGCTAAGTGACACAGAATTAATACAAGTGGCGTTCAGTCTCTTATCTTTGGACCAAGTAGATACTTTTATTCGCAAACTCATACAGCCTCTTGGTTGCCACCATGAGGTTCCTTAAATTAATTCTCTTCTCTGATTTTTTACTGATTGAGCAGAGGCTTTTAAAGTCCCATACAAGATTACACATGAAGCATTTGGAACCAGTCCCAGGAATGGATGCTGGCATTGAATGGCTTCTGTGATTCTCCTAAGTCTAAATTTACTGTTCCAATATGACATTTTTAAATGTAAAATCATGCCCAGAAATTTTTTTTCCAATATTCAAATAAATAGCTAGTTTTATTAAACCATTTTTTCCTAAATTTTGGGTACATAAAACATTCTTTTGGCCTTGTGAAGACTATTCACATAATATCTTTTCATTGTTAAAAAAATTAGCAAACAACTATGCAAAGAATAATAAAGTGTGCCCAGAGATGATTACTATGAACATATGGTTACCCAACTTTCCAGGTTTATGCCTACTTACACATACATCATATTTATATAATGGGAACATAATGGTACTTTTTACTTTATTTCACAAATGACAGTGTGCCCTGAATATCTCTTCATGTAAATAAATACAATTCTATCTTTAAAATTAATGTATTTTTTTGAGTATAAAATTAATACATACACATTTGAAAATTACAGGTGTTATGAAAAATAGAAAATTTTCCCATGAAATTTCTACTGAGACCAGCTTAATAATTTTGTAGATAATATTGCAGATATTTTTCTCAATTTGCCCAAACAATAACTCCACCCCCACAGACACCTTCACAAAGTCCATTATCAGGCCATCATGATCTTGTATGGTCTATTTTTTAAGTAAACAATATATTAAAGACATTTTTCTCTTACTTAGATATATATGTTTAGAACAACATCAGGAAATCTTAAAGTGTATTCAAAGAATTTATCCCATAAGCATTAATGGACTTCTTTTGGGAAAAAAATAATGCAGGGTTAACAAAATTACAATGTTTGACTGCTGGGTTTCACAGATCCTTTAATAAGCAATATGTATTTAATAGCTATCAGCAGAGAATTTCATCTAGATTTTTCTAGTCTTATTTGACAATAGAATTCCAATACTTCAAAAAGCATTTCAAAAATAATAATCTTTGAAAAATATATTCAAAACTATTGCAATACATTATCATTCTTCTGGCTACAGGAAGTAAAAAATGTTAGAAGTTACCATAATTTATTCACTTCTTTCTCCAGAGATTGATGTTAATTTCCAACTTTGCTGTTATGAAAAATGTTACAGTAAAGTAACCTGTATAAAACCTTTCCTTCTTTAAGATAAATCGCCAGTTTTAATAATCGGCCATCCATTATTTCCACAGATTGCATTCATGGCTTCTCTGGCAACTCACTTCAGCAATCAGAACAGTGGGATCATCTTCAGCAGTGTTGAAACCAACATTGGAAACTTCTTCGATGTCATGACTGGTAGATTCGGGGCCCCAGTATCAGGTGCGATGTAAAAAGAAATGAATGACTGAACTAATCAATTTAGTAATCAAGAAAAAGAAGGAAAGAAGAAAGAGAGGAACAGAGAAAGGCAAGGAGGACGTATGAAGGAGGTGGCAATAAACAAAGACACTGAGGGCATGCATCAACATTCTTTCTGTTTCAGGTTAAAACAAGCAGCTCATATAGGTTTCCACAATGAGTTGGAATCTAAAAAGACAAAAATACCTATAAAACTATGGCCATCAGATTTTTAACTCTGTTTTGAACCGAACCAAATAATCCCTAAAAGGGCATAGTTTTCTCAGATTTTGAGTCCTTAGATTAGAACATATTTCTCATAGTTTAAACATCACAACTGGGTCCTCTCCTTGTCACCACTCTAAGGAGGGCCTGAACCTATTTTCTTAAATGGGCCATGTTATATTTGTCACAAATACGTCTAGCATGGGCCTGATTTATTCCCCGCCTCTCCCCACTGCCCCCATAGAAATGAACTGACATATGAAGTGGTTGAAGCAATCTTTATCACATTTCAACCAGCTTCGAACTTTCTTATGTGATTTTCTGCTCTGAAGGTTTATTATTAAAATTTTCCTATAACTGTTTTATATGTATATTATAATTTTACTATAATTTGTGCCACAGATTATCTTAGTGCCTACCTATACCTGGTCAATCGCTTCATGGAATTCAGTGGCTCCATAATCAAAGACTAAGGATTTAGTTTAGTGTTTTAAAATTCCCTTGGGTTGGGCATCATTGTGATGATAATCACCATCATTTGATGCTCCTGGTTTTCTATTTCAACCACATCCAAGAGATTGCAAAAAGACCATTTTATGTGAGTGTGTATGTATTTACTTGACTTTGTGAGCGATGAAAAAGAGAAGGCTGATTTTTGCAATTATAGCAACATAAAGATCTGAAAACTAGGGGCGGTGCCTGTGGCCCATTGAGTAGGTTGCTGGCCCCATATACCAAAGGTGGCAGGTTCAAACCCGGCCTCCGAACTGCAAAACGGAAAAATAGCGGGGTGTTGTGGCGGGCGCCTGTAGTCCCAGCTACTCGGGAGGCTGAGGCAAGAGAATCACCTAAGCCTGGGAGTTGGAGGTTGCTGTGAGCTGTGTGACGGCACAGCACTCTACTGGGGGCGATAAAGTGAGACTCCGACTCTACAAAAAAAAAAAGAAAAAGATCTGAAAACTGGCAAGGGTGTTGCCTCTGGTTTTAGTACCTTCCCTGCAAAGGAAAGCAGCATGCAGATAGAATCCCTGCTCACTTCTGTATCTCCAACTTTAGACGTTTCCTTTATTCACCATCTGGTTTCTTAGTCTGCTCTTTCTAAAATGTTTCCGCAATCTACTTTTTATAGTATTCATCTTTTTTTCCTAGGAAAACTAATATATTTTCCTGTCATTTTGGTTCCATATTTATCTTCTTGAGGCATTGAAAATTGTCTTGGGTGTGTTACAACTTTGTAAAATGTGAAAAATTAAACACATATCAACTTTTTTCTTTGAGTTCCTTAACCTTTATCTGACTTTATTTTTTTGTCTCTGGGCCAATCTCTAGGCATATAAATGAACAAGATAAATTTTTACACCATTTCCCGTGATCCTAACACATTGAATATGCATTCTCCTGGCACCAGACAAAGCATAATCATACTTCTATGATTGCACCTTTGGAAAAGAAATACAAGTAGAACTGTCCAGTGCTTTCTTTGTTTTTTAAGATGTTTCTGGCTTTTTCTCTTGAAAGTCTGTTAGTTTGAAAATGAAACATGGAAATCAATTAACAGCTTGATCGATGACCTATGTTCACGCACCTTTCCCCATATTTTTCTTTTAGCATGTCTATCTGCCATTGGATTCTTCTTTATCATTCAAAGTGTCTTCTGCATTGTCATTTAGAGTATACCAGATCATATTAATTGCTTTCAGTTAGGAACTGTAGACTCTTAGAAATCTCAAGTATCTTAAAATATGTTGTTTTATTTTCAAACAAGGAGGATACACAGACTTTTAGTGGCAAGGTCCTGTTGCTGAATCCGAGTTGGATCTTTCTGTTTATTGTATGTAATTTCACTAACTTACAATGAATAACATGAGTAAGTACTAGGGCTATTTCTTTAGCACTAGCATTTATTCTGCGCTTCATTATTTCCTGATCTTTGGCTAACTTCTTTGGTGAGTATAGTCATCTGTCGTGATGTCATACTCTCCTCATTTTGGTCAGCTGTGGAGTAGCTCATCCTCATCCACAAGGCTCTGTACCCCACCAACATGAGTCCTGTGGGGATGTTGATCAGAGTTAACCTCTGTTAACCTTAGAAGGTTAGTAGTGTAGACTTTTCTCTGAGCATTTCATCAAGAGACAAGGCAGTGAGATACGGCTAAAGTAAGGTACACAGGCTTCATGCCTTAAAGATTTTTTACTCTTATAAGGGATATACAGCGTACACATTAAAGAAAGTCCTCTACAATTTTAGAGCACTTTGAAAGTGAGCAGCTAAAGGCACACTCACACAAATAAAGGTCAAGAAGAAACCACATACTATGTAGGATATCAACAAAAGAGGGATAAAGTTGTTTGGCATATCTCTGTGCAATCTTTAGGTGTTCAACATAGAAGATGTTGATATAAATGTGGATGAAAACCTGCCTTTTTCAGGTGTGTATTTCTTCACCTTCAGCATGATGAAGCATGAGGATGTTGAAGAAGTGTACGTGTACCTTATGCACAATGGCAACACGGTCTTCAGCATGTACAGGTGGGTGGCCTCCTCTGTCACAGGTCTCACTGAAACTGCCATCGATTGCTCCAAGAATGCCCAATGAAGAAAGTGTGAAGGAATCAACAGAGCCAGGCATAGCCCCTGTCCTCAATGAAAGCCCTCATATACAATATATGGCTGCTTGCCAATGATTACTATTTGGGAAGAAACAAATCTGATGAGCTTGAGTATTAACATGGTGATAAGAGGCCTTGGGTTGATAACTAGCAGTATTCCCCATAGCCAATCACTTGGATTCTTTTCTCATTATATTTTCCCCCTCTCTCTGCCATTTCTTCTGCTTTCTGACTCTCCAGTGCCCTTTTCCCAAGGCTTAGGCTTGGTTCTGTTGATGGCATCTGTTCTGGGCTGGCAGGTTGAGAGAGCTGGGAGTCCATCCCTCAGGTCAGGCTGTGCTGCTACTTTGATCCTATCAACCTAGCCCTAGGGCTCCTTAGGGAACAAATGTTTTGAAAATAAAGGTTGCACTTTGCTCTGAATTTATCTTAGGATGTGGCAGAAAGGTAGAAAGTCAACACCTTTCCCAACACCTTAAAGGGGCTGTGAGTTACCCCTGTTTCCCTGTTATTTTTGACAATGGTGACAATTGTTATGTTTTCTTCTGGATCCTGGCCTGAATGAGAAGGTATAACAAGGAAAAGAAAAGAAAAGAAAAGAAAAGAAAAGAAAAGAAAAGAAAAGAAAAGAAAAGAAAAGAAAAGAAAAGAAATGAAAAGAAAAGAAAAGAAAAGAAAAGAAAAGAAAAGAAAAGAAAAGTTACAGTAGGTGAAGCTGCTGCATTTGAGAGATCCAGCATATTGTGGCCCAATCTCACTAGACGTAGATTTTCTTGACTAGTCCAGAGTGCAAGTTCTGGGCTGAGGAAGGCTAAGGGGTGGTGGGAAGTGTGAAGGAGGGGACTGCGTGGAGGTGGGAAGAGGGTTTGTTCCTCCTGGTTTTTGAGGAACTCAGGCTGATGAACGTAGCCATGTATAAAATTGACTTCTACGTTCTCTCTGATCATTGTTATTGCCAGAGTCAAAGGAGGAAAGAACAACGGTGTGTAAAAATTTTTTTGCATTGGTCATTCTGTTCAGAGAACATAGTTCCCTCACTCCTGACCAACCAATGCAAGGGTGTCAAGGAAATATAATGTGGTTCCTATGAGAGAGGAAAGGGGATTTGGGTGAACAGCCAATCTTCTCTGCCTCTTTGGCCTCTAAATATCTGTTGAACTCTTCTTTCTACATTCAGACTACATGTCTCCTCATCTCTGTCCCCCTGGGAAATAGCTGAAACCACAACTAACACACCCAGCTCAAAGCCCAGAATTGGGCAATGAACAGTCCTTTTTATCTAATTGATCCTTTGGCTATTTTCTTCCCTGGTCCCTGACTCTGTCCTCTGGAAAGGTCTTCTTTGGCTATTCTCTCCGTGGCCACATCTAAAAGGTGAGCAGGTCCTCCTTGGGCTTCTTTCATAGGCCACTTCCTCCCTGTGCACATCTGAGGGCTAAGTCACACATCCCAAGCCTTTCTTTCTTTTTTTTTTTTTTTTGTAGAGACAGAGTCTCACGTTATCGCTCTTGGCAGAATGCTGTGGCATCACACAGCTCACAGCAACCTCCAGCTCCGGGGCTTACGTGATTCTCTTGCCTCAGCCTCCTGAGTAGCTGGGACTACAGGCGCTTGCCACAATGCCTGGCTATTTTTTGTTGCAGTTTGGCCGGGGTCAGTTTTGAACCTGCCACCCTCAGTATTTGGGGCCAGCACCCTACTGGCTGAGTCACAGGTGCCACCCAATCCCAAGCCTTTCTTAGACCAGGTTTGGGCCTTTCAGAATTCTAGGTATCACTTCCTCAGAGAGTTAGCAGAAATTTGCTCTTTTTGCTATTAGTCAGTTATATTATTATTAAACCACATAAAACCCAATGTACTTTTCTTGACAGATATTTTTTCAGCCTCTTAGTTAGTTCTTTGATTCCTTATCTTTATGCCTTTCTCTCACTTCAATGGTGGTTATTGTAAGGCCTTCTAAAACAATAGATTTGGGTAGAAAGGCAACATTTTTAATTCTTTAGAATGTGCCACGACAGTGTCTATCTGACTGAACGAGAAGTCTTTATAGGGAAATACCATCTTTACCTCTGCTCTTCCAGGTATGAAAATGCTTGACTTTTCCAGCCCTGTGATAGCCCAACTATCTAGATTCTGCTTCAAACATGTCAGTTCCAGTCTAAGCTCATATTTTGTAGAAATATATTTTTAAAAGCAGCAAAGAGTATTCTGGCTTTTCCAATCATTCCCTTACTTAGTGTATAGGTAAGAGGCCTATCTTCCAAGTCACCATGTTTTCTTAAATGTTTTGCCACAGCATAACATGGGTCTTCTGCTTTCCATCTCACAGTGTTCCCTGTCTTCCCTTCCTCATTGCTCCCTGTCTGACCATTAGCCAATTCAACATGTTTTCATTTGGGTTATGGCGGCACCCTCCTTTAGTACCAGATTCTAGATCAGGAAGCTAAGCTGCTGTGACAAAGATCTAGCATATTGGCTCAAACAAAATACAACTTTCTACTCATCAAACAGCTCAGGGTAGATGTTTCCAGTTGGGGCAGAGGAGGGGGTATTCTTTTCTATACAGTCTTCAAGAGCCTCGACTTCAACAGATAGTTTCCGAGGTCATTCTGGTCATTGTCATTAACATTCCAGAAAGTCATAAGTAAGAAGGAACAAGGAGGGGTGTTTGTGAGTGTGATTGGTCAGCCCTAGAAGTGGTACATGTCATTTCTGTTCACATACCATTTAAATAACTTAATTGCAGGATTATACTTCAATGTATGACAAAAGAAGAGCACAGATTTGATGACAAGTTGACTGTCTGCTACAAAGATTAAAGCGTTGTGCCTTTTTTCTTTTCCAGTTATGAAACAAAGGGGAAGTCAGATACATCCAGCAACCATGCTGTACTGAAGCTAGCCAAAGGAGATGAAGTTTGGCTGAGAATGGGCAATGGCGCTCTCCATGGGGACCACCAGCGCTTCTCCACATTTGCAGGCTTCCTGCTCTTTGAAACTAAGTAAATGTAGGAGTAGAATAGCTCCACTTTGGGGAACACTTGTAGCTGAGCTGGTATAGTCATGACGTGAGGAACATTAATTAAAGGTGAGGGGTTTACATGCTGTATTTAAGACAAGTATTAGTTACATTGATAACCATGCTACAGGTATATCAATAATGTTGGACGACTCAGGGGCTCCGAAGAATAAACCACAAAACAGTCTTCCCAGATGACCTTGACTAATATACTCAGTATCTTTATCACTCTTCCCTAGACATCTGAAAGAGAATTCTCCTGTGCCACAGTTTGGAGATAACTGTTCTCATCAGAGAAGTCATTTGCAAAGAGTTTTGGCTGCTTTGTTTTTAATTTAATACCAACTTTCAGAACTGCCTGAAGTTTTAAGTTCATTTTTTATGACACTTTGGAGAAGGGGGTATGGTGAAGGGACTGGGATGAGAACAGGTGCACTTGCCTCGACCTAGGCACCAGAAACATTTGGAAAGCTTAAACTGGGAAATAACTTTGATCCAGTGGGTCATATTCACAAATAAAACAGTTTTTTTTTTTTTTTTAGTAATTCTGGATAGCTCTTAGATAGTGAAAGTATTTACAATTGCTCACAAATAATTGACTCCTCTGTTTTTAAATAAAGAAACTTTGGTAATTAAATCTTGACTTTCAGTGGCTTGCATTTCAGAAATAAGATTTTCTCATGATCCAGAATTGAATTTATCAGATCTGGCGTATATGACTGACTTCTTGCCATTTTGAATAACAATCAATCTTCCTTGACTCTGGCTTGTGGAACCAGCTGAGGTGAGCTGAGGTTCACATAAAACTGACAGGCTTTTCTTTACATGTGGAATGACCCCAATATGTTTATACTTGACACACACTATTTCACATTGAAGGGGCTATAAACTAAATTACATTCATTCAAACTAACAAGATGCAAAACATAAGGGTATTTCATTGAAGAAACATACAAGGAAATGCCGTAAACATTTATTCTATAAAAAAAGATATGACTTTCCTGATAAATGTATTTGTTCAATATTCATGGAGCAGTTTGTTTATAATAGGAGATGCCACTTGGGTCTCTACCCCAAAATCTATTCTCAAAGGATTAAATTTGCCACCAAAAGGATATTCTTAAAAAAAACAAACAAAATGATATTCATAAGAAATGAACCATAAGTTCTGAAGCTAGTCTCGAAAGCTGATACCCCTGAGTTGGTTTATTTTAGGCAAAGAAAGCATCATTGGAATATGTGTTCACCCTGATGTTGAATCATATTTAAAATGTACTAGATATAAAAAAAGTACTAGATAATTTCAGTTTGGCACTTTAAAAATATAATAAAAAATGCACTAGAGAGATGCCTATCTAAGACATATCATATTATGAATTCCCTTGAAGTAGTGAGCCCTTCATTTATTTTCTATTACAATTTGAATTTCCACATATACTTTCAAACTATGGGTTTACTTGTATTGATTACCCATAAAGCTAGAGGAAGAAACAACAAATTAGGTCTTCCCTATTAGCTAATTCCAAGTCTCCATTCCTTTGACCCACCAGTATTTTTAAACTCTTCTTGAATCCACATATGATACTGTTTTAAAGTGAATAGATATTACATTAGTGCTTGACCTAAAGATTATTAGGTCATATTTCATTACCTAATGGTTAGGTACCTAAATGATTTTGTATATGCCCCCGTCTGCCCTGGACTGTGGGATCATGAGGTTAAGGTTTACTATTACCCAATGTTGTAAATATTTTGTAGAAGTGAATTGCCAATAGATGTTTGAATCTTGCATGTGGACTGATGGGATTTTATATCTGAAGAGCTTACACTACTATTAAGTGCCTTAGAAGAAGATTTTTGAGCTGGGTTTAGATAAAACTGCGACAACAAAATTGTAATAAGCAATATATGGAAATAAATCCACCTTCATTAAATGCACTGTTTTTTGAGGTTTTTAATAAAATTTAATGGTCATATATTTGGAAATCACTATGGTTAACACAAAGTTAAAATATTTTGTGCAGGTGACATGAACAGCCATGCAAACCTGCAGCCATAGAGCAAGGTTATCTGTCTCCACAAAACTTAACTTTTCAGTTATTCCATTGATAACTTCAACCTTACAAAACATTGATGTTTAGAGGATTCCCTAATAAAATCGGAATATCTTTGAGGGGAAGAAGTTTTCATCACACACCTGAAGTCTTTCTATGTTCATGCTTAAATTCTCATTTTCACCTACCTTCAAGATGCCCAAGGATTGGGTTGTAGGCAACAGGGAAGCATCTTGGGCTAGCAAACGAGTTTCAGGTGTGAGAAAAAGGGATTCATAGGGAGAGGGGAGAGGGACAAGATGATTTTCAATGCTTTCACAATTTTATCAGAATTATACCCGGAAGGCTGGCTGATTTCTCAATTGTCCCTAAAAGTGAGATGCTAAAAAGCAGACAAGTAGATGTGAGTGTCATTGGAAATTTAATCAATGAAGCAACTTTTAGATTCTAAACCTTAAACAAAAGCAACCTGTAAATGAAGCATATGGGTTTCTGATTGCTGCCGAATGCAAAAACTATGTAAAAATAGTTCATGTCATGATCAGAATGGGTGAATTTTTCCAGGTAAAGAAGTAGATATTTATAGTCAAATATCTACACTTGAACTTTAACAATGAACTATATAGAAGGAATTTTATTGCACATATCATGAATAAAAACTGAAGCAAAAAATAACCATTCAAAGGATGGAATATGCAAATATAAACTCCAAAGGATGTGGCTGGAATTGATAAACTTCTACTTTTATGTAAGATACTATGCTATTTCAAGATTTAGTATGGCATTTAAAGTACAGTTCTTACCTTCCCTGAGATTTCAACCTAACAGGGACAATAGGTAAAAGGGATGTGGATATAGACTAGGTATATGGATGATATAATGTAAAGATGATTGTTTGAACAGCCATAGAAGGGATTCATAGGGTGAGAGATAACATCCAGTTGAGAGTGTTGCGTGACTGGAGACACGAGGGGCTATAGCTTTGCCTCAAGTGTAGATCCGCACTGCAATGTTAAGGGCACAAGAAACAGGCTACAAGCTCTGTTGTGGCATCTAGCCGATTACCTTTATTTCTGACTACCTTATATACTTTTGCAGTCATGTGCACACTTAAATCTGTGATTTACAATATTCATTATTTGACTTTAAACTTAAGTGGCAGATATCCTGTCCCTGAAAACAGCACAATACTCTTTTATTTTTAGGTCTTAAAAAATCTACATAAAAATAAGAGAGACAGAGCTATAGAAGAACTATTTCCTCATGTACTTAACAAGTTAACCTTAAATGGGTCTTTGACTTTGTTTCTCCACAGTGCTAAGATCTTTAGGCATTTGACAAAATGTAAAGACATTTTGTCAACCTCTGGACCAAGCCTCCAGGCAAGAACCTAGGAGATAATGGCTGCAAAAGCTTCAAAGTATCTGTTCCCGGATGACCAGAAAACAGTCTTTGTGTTTGCCTCAGGGTTGCCCAAATCTGTTGTTTTTTTCTGTGAAGGCAAAAGCCAGTTTAACCCATTAGTGGCTTACTTGAATGAGACATACATGAGACTTACATGTGGGGATTTCTAACCCCACAGAGAGCATTAAGAAAGTTTGTAAAAAAGGGGTCTTTGATGGCCAGAGACAATTTCTTGTTATGCTATGTTTGGGGTATTATATATTTTTAAAAAATCTTATTCTTTTCTGATTATATAAAAATTGTCACTATGGAAAACTTAGAAAATACATAAAAGTATTTAGCATAGAAATTATACTAAATTAATCATCCCATCAAATGTTAAATAATATTAGCATTTTTTTAATAATTTTATTGAATCATAATTATGTACATTGGTGCAATCACAGGGCACGATTCATATACATTCAGAAATATTTTGATCATACTGTTACAGATATCCTTCATGGCATTTCCTTGATCACTATATAAAGA
>CAUYON010036436.1:0-29900 GCA_963573935.1 Arctocebus calabarensis
TGATTTTACAAAACAAGCAATTCCAGAAAGAAGAAGTATTTCAATATCATTCTACTTGATCTGGATAAACCTGATATTGAAATTGGAGAAAATATATTGGTATAAAGGGAAAACTAAAAAGGGAAAGGGAAATTAGTAAAGTCATTTCCCTTTACTATATGGTTTTAAATATTAGGAAATGGTACTTTTGACAGGTGAGGGCATAGGTACCAGGAATTAAATTAGAAGAATTGAAACTCAAAATGCTATGCTTATCTCATTCATTCAACTTTTCATTTGAAAACAGTTAACCGAGTGTCCATGGTCAGTTAGGCCTTAATGTTGCTTCAGGGAATTGAAAGATAAACCAAGAAGGGATAATCCAGTGGAAGAATAAGATGAAGGCACATATAAACATAATTTGCAGCAGAATATAATAAATGCGTATAAAGAATATAAATTAGGTTATGTGATATTAGGACAAATGCAAAGTCACGTTCAATTTTGGCAGAATTGCAGAATAAACCAAAATTCATTGGTTCATTGGGGAGGGGGACAATCTTATGCTGACCTTTCAATACTGATTGGATGTAAATAAGCATATCTGCCACTGAAGAATAGCTTTATTAACTCAAATACATATTTGAATTAGAAGGTGCTATTCCCCCCAAATACTATTTCATCCAACTCCCTAATGGTAATTTAAGGCATTCATATTTTTTTCTTAGGTAATTTTGAAAACTTTATTTTTTTTTCCTGAAAGAGTACCATACAATTATATTTTATCAATGGTAGACCACTAGGTTATTTTATTTTTATTATGAGTATGTTTGTATGTGTGTTCATGTGCATGTGCACACTGAAATATGTGCACAAAGGCTGGATTTGGGTAAGTTAATGAAGTATTTGAACTGTGTTGCCTGTATTTATAGGAGGAAAAAAATAGACTAACAGCAATGCCCACTTAATCTTCAAATTTCAATTTGCAATGAAATTTTACATTTAATATTTTAACCTGTGTTCAGATGTCAGCAAAAATCTGTGCATCGCACAAATTAGTCATATATTCATATAGACTATTTTGCTTTCCCTCAAACAAATTACTCATCTCACCTTTGAAAAGAAAAATCCCATCTACTTTTCATCAGTCCTGTCTTTTGGCTCATTTGGAGAGTAGAGTCTCATTTAGAGCAACACAATTCTGTTTCTTTCCATAACAATGAAAAAAATAGACAATTAGAAAATTTAGAAAACTTTGCATCTGAATGAGAGGCAAAGAAACTCAGATGAATTGCTGTCCTTGACATAGCATCAGGAAGAGAGTGCATATGGGACCTCCTTAACATCTTGAATGAGAAAGACATAAGAACAAAAACTTAAGCCCAAATTTCAATTTCAGATTTGGCAACAGCTTCACTTTTTGTACTTTCTCTTCTTGCCTCAGTGATAATTCAATTCTACTCTTGAAAAAGTATCAAAAGATGGCATAAGACATAAAAATAAGCTAACGGTAGGGAAGTTAAAGTCATTGACTAGTTTATTTTTTTCTGTCGAAAGTAAAAGGCTAGAGTAGAAAAAAAGGAAAATAAGACATTTTACTACATGCTTTTAAATATTAGGTGGTACTTTTGACAGGTGAGGTGATAGGTACTTAGTAGTTAAAACAGAAGTAGAACTAAAAATGCAAGGCTTGGCTCATTCATTCAACCTTTCATTTCATATCACCCCAATCTGTGGGAGGATAAGTTCCAAGACCCTCAGTGGGTGCCTGAAATCTATGATAGTACCAAATTTTATACAGACTATATTTTTTTCCTATGCATACATACCTACGATAAAGTTTAATTTATAAATTAGGCATAGAAAGAGATTAAAAATAACTAATGACTAAATGGAACAATTATAACAATATGCCAACATCATTACTCTTGCATTCTGTGGTTATCATTAAGTAAAATAAGAGTTTCTGGAACACAACCACTGTGATACCATAACTATGGTATGGTATGATCTGATAACCAAGATGTCTATTAAATAACTAAGCATGGAGAGCATTTACAGTATGGAAGCTCTGGACAAAGGGATGACTCAATGGGACAGTGCAATGTTTCATCATGCTACACAAAACTGCACACTACTTAAAACTTGTGAATCACTTATTTCTATAATTTTCCATTTAATCTTTTGGACTGTAATTGACCACAGATAATGGAAACCACAGAAAATGAAAATATAAATAAGGGAGGACTTATAGATTTTCTTCCAAAAGATTGTAAAGCTCAGTAAAAAATGCAGACTTTGTGCTTGATATTCTAATAGGTTTTCCAAAAATTAATCATTGATCTTGTTTGAAAATTTGTTCCTCAATATTCAGTATGTCTGTCTTAACATGAAAGCAGGGAAGAGACCCCCTTCAGTGTAGAGGTAATAGAAGGAAACTTATCAGAGACCAAAGGCTTCTATCATTTACTCATATTCATTGGCTTTAACCAACTTCAACCTCTTAGCAGGAAGATTTCCACCATGGGATAGAAATTTGAATTTCATTAATAATAGTACAAGGGTATCAAGGATTTTATAATGAGTGAAATATCTTGGATGTAGGAGGAATCACTAGTCACAGGAAAAGTCTTAAAGGCTATTATTGGCTTAGAGAATTTGATATTTCTAAAGATGGAAAGTTTGAGAAAGATTGAAAGTTGTTGGATCCCAAAAGCATGTCATTGGAATATTGCATACAAGGAAACCATTTATAGTTGGAAGGAGAGGATGTATACAGATCCAGTGGTAAGTAGTATGAATAACAAGGAGTTTGGTTACCAGAATCATACTAGTTTCTTAACTTTGACACCCTAAACATGTGATTTATGCTTCTTTTCTCTCCTGCCCATACCCTAGCACGGTCCCTAAAGAGAGTGAATGATGTTGTTATTCACTTTGCTAACAAACTTTGAGTGCATTGTGGAAACCACTCTTCATCCTCATAACACTCACTTCCCTAATGGTCTGTTGTGTGTATCTTTAGTCCAGCCAGGGGCCACTCTTCTGCTGTCAGAAAACTAACCTTGCAGCAGCCATAATAAAGTGGGAATGGTGCACAGACTTTAGACAGCCCCTTTACAAGGACCTCACGTAACTGTATGTAGTATTTTATTTTTCCTTGAACCCACTTAGCAGCCTTTCCATCCTCTGGCTCTCCAACTTTCAGGTTTTAGATTACATGTCTCTTACTAACTGAAGCTTTTACTCACCAGCAACTTTCTCAAGCACACTGAATCAAAATCTAATCTCTCCCCCACAAACAAACACCAGATTAAGCTTTTCTATTACATTGTCTGAGGAAACCATCTTCTTTCGCTTCATGACTGGATTCAGGATGTTATCAGGAGGGACAGAGAAAGGGAGGGTGAGAGGAGAGAGAGAAAGAGAAAAATAGAGAGAATGAGGTAAATTTTAATGACCAGCTCTAGCTCTCATTTTAATAAAGTGAGAACTGAGAACTTAGAACTTCCTCATTATCACAGGAAGGGTACCAAGCCATTCTGCTGCCATGATCCAAACACTTCCCACCAGACTCCACCTCTAACACTAGGGATTAGATTTCAACCTGAGATTTGGAGGGGCCAAACCATATCACCTTCATAGGTTTTTGCACTGGTCATGTGACTAGCCACGACAATTTGTCTAGGTACCAATTTTTTCCAACATGGCTACCTTTGTATAAGCCTGCACTGTCTTTCCTTATTACCTTGATCCATGTCTCAACTACTCTAAAGAGCATTGTCTGAAACAGAATGAATTTGATTAAACAAACAATATGGTTCACAAATGATTCAAGCATGAGATTGGGAAGTGATCATTGGATTTGACATTTATGAGGTTACTATTCTCTTTGAGAAGAGCAGGCTCAGAGAAATGGGAGCCAAAATTAGATCTGTGTCACCCATATGCAAGGCTGTCATTTATATACCTACATGCTGATAATTCCTCAATATATCAACTTAGTTCATTTCTCTCTCTTCAGCATGACTATATCCAGTTTCCAAGTGGAAATTTTTATCAAGATGACACACACATAGTACAAGTTTTATCTTATTAAAACTAAGAATGTTAATCATGCTTTAAATACATTACCCCATCAATGTTATGACCAAGTGTTACACACACACACATATAAACACAGCTCTCCTGTATCATGTGGATGTCATCTGAGTTAATGCTGCCACTGTTCACACAAGTCACAAACTTGGGAGGCATCTTAGACTTTTCCCAGTTCTTACTCTTTCAATTTAATGAGCAATAAGACTTCTTAATTTTAGTAATATCTAGATTTGAAATTAGGCTAGATTGGAATCTTGGTTAAGTAACTTAGTAAACAAGTTAAGAAAAACTAAAATAATCTAAAACTTGAAAAGGTGAACAGAGGACAATATATTTATGAAAAACAAAAAATCTATTGCATAACCAGAAGAGAGTAAGATTAAGGGGAAAGAGTAGTGAATTAGAAAATTACTCAAAAAATGGGAAACATTATAGAAGGTAAAAAAAAAAAAAAAGAGAGAGAGATTGAACATCTTTCATTGTGTTTGGCAAAAAGATCTCCATAAAAAGTGTGGTCAATAGAATTTAATTGCTTCATCTACAGGAGAAGAAATTGGGGAGGAACATGGAATGTGAGTGTAGACTGACATTTTCCCAAGATGTTTAACTGATGGGATGATCAGAGAAGAGGTAACTGGAAGAAATATCACAGTTGAAAGTGATTTGTTTTACTTAGCTGCTTTTGGTTTTCTTTAATTTTTTTTTTTAAATTTTCCCTTCTCCCCTAAGCACCGAGCCTCTGGTAACCACAATTCCATCCTACAGATCAACTTTTCTAGATTCCCCATATGAGTGAGATCATGTAGTACTTGTCCTTTTGTACCTGGCTTATTTCACTTAAGATAACACCCTGTTTTATGTCTGGATGCTATTCCACTGTGTGTGTGTATGTGTGAGTGTATGTGTGTGTACATACACACATTTTCCTTAGCCTTTTATTAGTTAATGGACATTTATGTTGATTCCATCTCTTGGTTATTATGAATAGTGCTGCAATAAACATGAAAGTGCAGATCTCTATTCAACAAATTTATTTCATTGTCTTTGACTATACAAGCCAGTACTGGGGTTGCTAGATCATATAATCGTTCTGTTAAATGACTCTATGAATTTACATTCCCAATAATCGTGTATAAGGAATCTTTTTATTTTCTCACATCCTTACCATCACTTGATAGCTTTTGTGTTTTGATTATACCCATCCTAACAGGAGGGAGGGGATGTCTGACCATTGCAGTCAGTCAGTGGTAAAGCTCACCAAAAAATGAGCAGAGGCTGTGTGTTGTCAGAATGAGTGCAGTGACTTAGTCCAGAAGTATCAGTCCAAATTCAGGGGATATAGGGGGAGGATGTTCCAAATTCTGGGTTTTACTGTGATGGACCTACTATTGGGATACAAGGAAATATCCTATTCTTACTTCCCTCTCTTTCCTCCACACAGAAAGATTCTCTCTCCGTGCTGTCCTGACTGGGGTCGGAGAGGGTTGATACAGGTAACATAAAACTGTCCTTCCTCTGTTAGTCCATGAGACTTTTTTATTGTTATGGTGTAAAAGCAATTTCTCATATACTTTCCTTAGCTCTTGTGAAGGTATTTTTGTGCATGGGTAGTTGTTAAAATTAATGTTTCTATAGGGGGCAATTAATAGAGAGTCCCATTCCACTCATGTGGTTCTGCTCTTTTCTCTTGAATTTATATTTTTAAGTATAAAGATTTAAATAAGCTTGTCAGCTAAGGTAAGAAGGGGATTGATGATAAATGTACAGAAGAAGCTTATCTTAATAATTAATATTAAGTTTAGTTTGCTATTTCAAACATATTTCAGCTTTATAAAAGTAAAGAGAACAGAAATAAGGAAGTTCTCTTCCTCCTCCAAAAATTGATTGCACATTGCTTTCATGCTTCCATACATTTTAAAACACACTTTTAAAAAATTTAGAAATGAAATTATTCATTTTCTCCCATCCAAACAGTTTTCATCTTTTTTCTTTCTGTGTTTCCGCTCAGGTGCTTATCTTCTGCATCTGACAAACAAAGTTTTCCTTCACCCTCTGGACTTTTTCTCATCTCCTTTCCAGCACAGGAATTGATCAATTTCCTGCTTTGCTGTCACAGGTATTTGCAAGATGACTGTGATTATGACAAATGTATCCCTGCTGATGTTGTATTGTGTTCAGAATTGTGATGTTACTGATATTTACCATAGATAAGTTTATGGCTCAGAAGGCATCTTTAGTGTTTGATTTCAAATAACAAAATAAAGCAATAATGCTCAAACTTCAGCATATGTTTTCAGAATCATATGCAGGAAACACTTATGTCTGAGCTCTAACCCTAGAGATTCTGATTCATTTGGTGTGAACCTCAAGTAATGCTGATGATACTGGTCACCCAATCACATAGGGAGCATAACTGCCAAGATTACCAGGATCTCATTAGATGAAGTCAGTATAAACATATCTGTTTAGTATTTTGATACTGTTGACTCCAATTTGCATCATCATGGTGTAGAAGAAAGAAGCAGAACAAGTCAGACACCAATTTCCTTCCAGGATCACAGGTTACCGAAAGACCAGAATTCACTCAGTAATAAGGTTAAACTAAAACTTTACAATTGGAAAGTGTTTTCATCACCTCCCTGACATTTTAGATTATTGTCTGGGAAGCTTTTGGCAATTTTGAAACATGCAGACATTTAACAGTTGGAGCGAACTTTGAAAGTTTTAATAGAATCCCATTTTAGAAGTGCCTTGAATGTATCAGAAAATAAAATATGTTTTAAATGTGTTTGTCTATGAGTCTGCCAACTTCTTGACATAGATTTAAGTCATGTAAGATATTTTTCTTTCTGGGTATTGAGCTGCACATTTAAGTATACCACCATTAAGTACACTGAATATCTTTGACATTTTTCTAGCAACATAGAAGCTAAAAAACATTTTCCCAGGTGTCAAAACAACCTTCTCATAACAAGCAGAACTGCAGCCATTAGGCAATTGTATATATTCCCTGGGAAAATAGAATGCTTGGATGTAATGAGAAAAAACAGCAAGGTGTGTCTCTTGGCAGCAGGACACAGTGGACAGAACACTGGAGAATGGACTTGTGTATTAGCTGCATGTGGACGCCACCAAGAAAAAGCCAGTAGAAATCATGTTCAATTGACACAGAATTTTGACAATTTTTACCATAAAACACTTTGTTTTTAGTTTTGAGGGAAATTCTAAAATAGCTTCACATTTAAGGTCTTGGGGGTGTGGACTCATCAACACTAGCCCTTGTTCTGTGTAGGATTTGGGCCCAGCTTTTCCTGGTTTCTGACACACACTCTGCTCTTATTCGATGTACAACCTCAAGCAAGCTACCTAACCTTCCGACACTTTAATTTTCTCTCCTCAAAATAGGGTAAAATCCCTATTTCACAAGGCTGTAATGAATATATGCAACTCTCAAATTCTTATTCCTATTTCTGCCTTTCTTTCAGGTTTTCCAGGAGAATAAAAGAGAGAAAATGGTATAAACAGGTGATATGAGTGAGAAGGCAAAATATTTACCTCAAAACAACGAATACAAGTTAATAATACAACGAAGAATTTGTCTGGTCTTCGTCCAGGGTTTTATAGTGGAGTTTCTAAAATCGTTGGAATTTCTCAAGTGTTGGGACTGTCTCTGTTGTACTGATGAGATGATAGCTCCAGAGTTGGAATTGGATCCCAGAAAAACCAAGCAGGTGATGAAAGCGTTGGGACTTTGAGCTAGCCCAATATCCAGGGAATGAAGGGGGCTGGAAACAGATACATCAAATCATGTAGCCAAGGATTTAACCAATCAGTGCCACATAAGTAACAAAACCCAGTGAAACCGTGGATGCTGAAGTTGAGTGAAGCTCCCAAGGTGGCAAACACATTGACGTGCCAGGGGAGTAACAAATCTTGCTTCCAGCAGGAGAGGGAAGAGGCTCTGTGTTCCCTATGAGAACTTGCTCGCTGTCCGTGAGTCTCTTCATTTGGCTGGCCTTTTGAATTTGTACCTGTTACGGTAAACCTTAGTTCTAAGTACAGTGCTTTCCTGAGTTCTTTGAAATTTTCTAATGAATTAGCAAGCCTGAGAGTGACTATAACTCTAAGGCCCAGAGTTATAGTCAGAAGATCAGAAGTGCAGGGAGCCTGGGACCACCGAAGCGCAGCACAGTCTTAAGTAACACTCAGTGTCTGTGCCAGCTCTAATCTGAATGGTTAGTGCCAAAAATGAGTTTCAGTGCACCCCACTGGGGTTGAAAGAGAGCAAAAGTCCTTCTAAAAGATGTTTATTTTGCTTTCACATCAATGTAACCTCAGTTTACTTCTTGAATCTCATCTAAGATACCATTATTTTGAAGTCTGAGGGCTCCATGGTCCTTAACCTGCTTTAGAAAATATTATCACAACTTACATCCTAGGCTTGTTACAAGAACAAGTATCTTTCCTTGGAGTAATGGAAATGCTGGGAGAAAGGTGGGTGTTATATTGAAATGCTACCCAATTTAACTCAGTCTTTGCTTTTGCTACTCCTGAAACTGTGCGATTCTAACAACTGTCAATACAGTACTGTTCCTTTTTTTCAATTCCTGAACTTCCCCCCATTATGACTTGCAACTCTGGCTCCATCTGTTTTTATTTGCCAAATTTGTTTTACCAAAATCCAGTTCACTGACTGGACATTTTTTCAGAAAGACAAGTTAGCTAAATTTTGCTTGTTTCTATAGTCATTTATAAAATGCATCACAATTAAAATCGAATTCTATGTTTTAAGAACTTTGGAGATTTCTATAATGTGTTAGTTTCATTTTAGCCCATAAATACTTTTGAAGGATTTCTAAAAATTGTTTTCTCCACTATGTCCCTGAGCTAAGTGGAAGATAGAGGAGAAAGAGAAATTTTTCACCTGGAAGAAAGACTAAGAGGAGCGTTCATTTAGAAAATTGTCCTCCTGAAAATCTTGTATGTGGGATAATTGGCTTTGGGAAAATTAGCTCAAAGGGAATTGGCAGGCTTTCTGCAACCTTAGACAAAAAGGTTCCTACCAACTTTCACAGGAAAAAAATTTTGTTTTCATTTGACCGTACGTCTCAAAAACTATAGGCTAAAATCTTGCTAGAGAAAGGAACTAGACATGACAGAGGTAATTGTACATTGTATATGCTTATTTGCAATTGTTAAATGTGTATTAATATATAAATTATTTTAATCAAATAAAATGGGACAACAATTAAAGGCATAGTATAATGGGAATTTGGAATATGAACAAAATTGATTTATGAAGAATAATAAGAATTCTCTGACAGCAATCCTGTAAATCCCAGGACAGGGATGGTTTTAAAGCTTTGTTAAAAGCAGAATCATTTCTGTTTTAAAGGATTGTTTCTCATCAGCTTGCAAGATGAAATCATGACGGATCAGGTTATCCAGCAGCATTGAGCCTTTTAGAAAACAGCAGCTACTGGAAAATGTAAAATCAGAATTTAATCAGAGTTTGAAGCTGGTGACAACTATCAGTGGAAGTCCTACTTCTGAAAGGATGCCATAGCTGTTATGAAGTGAGAGCATTCAAATATGAAGCAGTTGAACTAAAATAGGAGATTCAGTAGTCAGCCTGTGATAATAGCAATGTAAAACTTGCCTTTTTAGAGATTTTT
The DNA here is from genome assembly GCA_963573935.1 of Arctocebus calabarensis. Lineage (NCBI taxonomy): Eukaryota > Metazoa > Chordata > Mammalia > Primates > Lorisidae > Arctocebus > Arctocebus calabarensis. The sequence continues at coordinate 9,756 of CAUYON010036436.1, forward strand.
TTTTAGTTTTTTATACCATCAAATGGAAAGAGGATTTTTACAAATTTTGAGAACATACTCTTCATGTTTGACTTAAAGGTTATAGTCTCCTATGATCTTAAGGAAGTTAAGAGTGGTTGATGCAAATTATAAATGAAAACAAAGGAGAAAAGGATGATAATGCAGAAATATAGGAGTTTCTATTATTGGTGAACATTTAAGGCAAAGATTTTAAAAAATTAATGGCACTTGGGTGGCACCTGTGGCTCAAAGGAGTAGGGTGCCGGCCCCATACGCCGGAGGTGGTGGGTTGAAACCCAGCCCCAGCCAAAAAGAAAATTGCAAAAAAGGAAAAGATTAATGGCACTAAGGAAATAGAGGGCAATTACTAAAATTCTTTTCTTCCTTACTTACCTTTAGGCCAATGATAAGTCAAGTCTATGGCCAAAACTACACTTAATTCTCTCCTTCCAAACCACATGTTTTCCACATTATTGGACCTTGTCAATTTCTGTAGCAAAATTTTCTGATATATCTAATTATATATATATTTTCCATAACATCAAATGGAAAGAGAATATATATATCATATATATAATGTTCTATATATATATGTAAAATGTTACATATTCTTGATTGACTCTTAGGGTCATTTAAATATTTAACCATGGTTCCAGCATATACATATATATATATTTTTTTTCTTTTTTCTTTTATAAGACAGAGTCTCACTTTGTCACCCTGGGTAGAGTGCCATGACATCATCATAGCTCATGGCAACCGCATACTGTTGGGTTCAGGTAATCCTCATTTTTTTGTTATTGTTGGTTTGTTTTGTTTTTAGTAGAGATGGGGTCTCACTCTTGCTCAGGCTTGTTATGAACTCCTAAGCTCAAGAAATCCACCTGGCTTGGCCTCTCAGAGTGCTAAGATTACAGGCCTGAGCCATAGAGCCTGGCCCAGCATGTTTTTGGTCATCAGTTTAAATACCAGTCTTCATCAGTTTTGAGTCTCAAAATAAAAGTATAAGATAAGGTGTTTCTTATTTCAAATAACTTGAATCAGAGATCATATGGGGAAGGACCCTCCTAAACATTTATAATCATAGTGTTCAAAGTTTTTGTTGGAGATTTGGATTTAACTTTTTTTTTTAATGACTACGAATACTTTTCTCAAATTCTCTCTTTAGTCACCCTATTTCACCACCTTACATTTAGTCAGTAAATAGCACTGTGGAATTTAATGGTATTAACATATTTAGGTTCTGCTTATTTTACCTCTCTGTTGAAGATTAGCTCCTGAGTAGTAATATATATTGTCACAATAGCCAATAAAGACACATATGTCAAATTGATTTATTTTTCAATCTCAACTCATGATAAATGAATAAAATAAATCAGATTTCTGAAGATAATTGACTAGAGGAATTCATAAAAAGCATAAGAATTATCATCTTCATCAACTTGGGCTATTAAATAAATATCATAGTCTGGGTGACTCAAACCACAGAAATTCATGTCTCACAGTTTGGAAGGCTCACAAGTTTGAGGTCAGAGTGCCCCCTCGATCAGGATGTGGTGAGGGCCCGGCTTACAGATGACTGCTTTTTTGCTATATCATCATATAGAGGAGGGAGAGAAAGAAAGCAGGCTCTCTAGTCTTTTCTCATCAGGACACTAATTCTATTATGTGAATCTTACCCTCACAATCTTATCGAAACCTAATTACCTCCCAAAGGCTCCACCTCCTAATACCATAACATTGAGAGTTGGGACTTCAACATGTGAATGGGTGGGGCATATAAATATTCATTCTGCAACAGTCATCTTGTACAAATACTAAATGACTCACTTGAGAAAAAGCTCTGCCTCCTATACTGTTTTCTTTTTTCCTCTCAAAGGATGAGATAATTGCCTACACATAAAAATTAATCATAATACATGCTAAATCGTCAGGCATGATAAAAGCCTGATTTTATGGTTGATTATAATTAGTTTAGAGAACAGTAGAGTGTAAATAAATAAACTTGTAACAGGAATTTAGAACTAGGTTAGTTCACTTGATTTGCTGATCCAGAAGTCAAGGCAGACACTTAAACCTGTGGCTCAGCAAGTAGGGTGCTGACCCCATATACCGAGGGCTGCAGGTTCAAACCCGGCCCTGGCCGAACTGCATCAAAAATTAGCTGGGTGCTGTGGCGGGCACCTGTAGTCCCAGCTACCTGGGAGGCTGAGGCAAGAGAATCGCTTAAGGCCAAGAGCTGGAGGTTGCTGTGAGCTGTGACTCCACAGCACTCTACCGAGGGTGATAGAGTGAAACTCTGTCTCCACAAAAAAAAAAAAAAAAAAAAAAAAAATTAGCTAGATTTATTTAACCATAGCTGAGTCTAAGTCATGAAATGTTAGAATCACAGTGTGATTTGATGTACCCCATAAAAGATCAATAAATTACTGATAAAACCAAACAAATTTATTTTCATTTTTCTTTTCAATCACCTTTCCTGGCCATCATATTCTCATGAGATCCAATGCCTTTTTCTGTCCTTTGGCTGCTCCTTAAAAGAGGGTCTAAAAAAATGGTTTGTTGTAATATTGTAACTCCTTAGCTCAGTTTCCTCAACCAAAATTAGCCAGAATTATCAGAATCACATTTTTCTTTCACAATTTAAGGGAAAAACTGTAATACCTTATATGTGCTTGCATGGGGTTGTCACTTACATTTTTTTCTTAGCTCCTGTGGTTTATCACTCTTCTTGATACCATAATATATGAAGTCAGACAAGCTTAGAAATTCATCCTTAATAAAAGTGTTGCATACCTCATTGCTGAATATCACTATGGTCATCTTCAAAGTACTCCCTTTGGTCATTTGGTGACTGTAGTGATATTCAGCAATGAGGTATGTAGTGCTGTTTGTAGGATGAGTTCTCAAACTTAATTGGCTGCTCCAGAAAAAGAATTCCAAAATTGCTTTGAAGGGTGGATTAAACCCTGGGGTCAGTATGTAGCTCCCCAAGAAGAGTACTTTGAAGATGACCATAGTAACATTCATCAATGAAGAATGTAGCACTTTTAGTAGGATGAGTTCATGAATTTAAATGTCGGACCTTATACTTATTCTCTGTGGAGAATTTTTTACTGAAATGACTTGGCTTCAGTTATGTTCACGTCTATATTAGGGCAGTATAGAGTTTTGCTATTTCTGAATTTCGTGAAGCTAATTTTTTTGCCTCTGTTTCTTCCTTTCCATGTGCTTTTCTTACCATTCAAATAGGAAAACTCAGTTCTGTGATACCTTCTTCCCTCTATTTTATTGTGCCTACAACTTTCTTAGAGGTTATCAACTGGGTTAAATGCCAACCTGAGTGACACTCACAAGTCCTCAAAAATGCTCTTCCCCTCCATCCTTTTTTCTCCCAATGTTTTTTCGCCTTCCTATTGAATGAACTGCTTTACTAAGTAAATGTTTTTGGAGGGTGGGAGAGGGATAAGTGCAGCTCTTAGTGATTTACGCATTAGAAGTATTTTTCCTGAAGGATTAATCTTGAGTCCTAGTAAATCTGGTTATTTCTATGCAATTCCTTAATCTGTCATGGAAATAAATCAATAAATAAACTACAAAACTATTTTGAGAAAATTGAGTTTTAATATTTTTCTTCTTTCACTTAATTCAATTATAAGGCATATCTGTTACCAAGAACAATATTGTATATATTTGATCATGATATGGAACATAGTTTGAGAGAGCCCTGTGTGAAACTCTCATAGACATTGATGAATTACAAACCAAGACCACACTGCAAATTACTGACCTATTTCTGATGCTTTATTCAAAACTAATAGGTAGGGCGCCTAAAGCTCAATAGTTAATGCACCACCCTGTGCACTGGGGCTGGTGGGTTTCAGCCCAGCCTGAGCTTGCAGAACAACAACAACAACAAAACTAATAGCTTATAGGTGAACTTCCATGATTTTAAATTAGGTCTATCTTACTACGTAAAATAAAATAAACTTAATTTGAGTTAACATGTTATTGTCAGTAGAAAAATGTACTATCTCATAAGTCCTATTTTTACCCATCACCTTTTAAAAATAACCGTAGGTCAGCCATATTACTCTTTATTTTGCTGATAAGAAAATGTGGAACACAGAGAGATTAAGTGAGTCACTTCAGATTACACAGAAAGTCAATGGCAGAACTAGAACGGACACTATTATTACCGAATCTCTGAATTCTTCCTTTGATCTAATGAGCAGTGTTTCTCTTAGTAAGGAGGACAACCATAGTTATCCCATTTATCAGCTTTTTACAACTGAGCTACATTTTTACAGATTCAGATGTTTGGTATGTCACATAGATTAAATAAGAAAAGTTACTTAAAATATAATTTCAGTTATCTATCAATGCCTTGAAGACAACAAAACAAACCTCTTATACAGCTAACGAATCCATATCACAAATACTCCACTGAAGCTGTCACCAGAACAGATCTTGTACTGTTTTTTGTGGGTTAAGGAACCAAAAAATACATAAATTAATGGTCTCTTAGTCTTTTAAGAAAATTTACTGAGTGTCTACAAAGCTTTATCCAGATAAATTCTAGGTGCTAAGAGTACACCTTGTGCAAAAAACAGAAAATATTGTAGCTTTCATGGAAATAATGTAGAAGGTAAAAACAGATGGTAAACAAGATAGTAAGTTATATTACCTGCTTATAAAGATTATATTATGGACATAGATGCAGGAAGGGTGATGAGAATTAATATAGGTGAGATATTAGGGGACCACAGAAGACCACACAGAGAAGATGACTCAAGATGAAAGCGATGAAGGACATGAGACTGTGAGCCATCTGTGGGACATCTGTGGCACAGCACGAATGTGTATCTTATGTATACAAAGAGCATCAAGGAATCTTCTTCATATGAACTAAAGTAAATGTGGAAGAGATAGTTTCAGAGAGGAGAGAGAGGACAAGATCATGTAGCATCTTTTGGGACATTATGAGCATTTAGGGTTCACTAAAACTCTAACATGGGAATAGAAAAGTGACTCTTAGTTGCAAGATAACTTAAGGTTTAGTATTGAGCATAAACTTTTGGACATTCAAAGCAAAAGCAAGGAGGTCTATGTTTCTTACTACTGTGAAAAATAGATTTTTGTCATTGTGTGATTCATATAACAAATCAAAATTCTATGTGCAATAGTAATGCACTGTTATTGGAGGTCAATGGAATTCTATGTTGTCTAGGTGACAGAATCTGCAATGGGCGGGAATGGATGGCTTCAGGTACTATTGATTATTAGGTCCTATTGATCAGTTATTCACAAATGATGCCAGAGCTGCAAAGAGGAGCTGTTTGTTTCGGAGCTCTACTCTGTTTCAGTAGAGTTACTTTGGAGGTAAAGTGAATTCACTCAAAACCAAATTGATTTCAAATAGTGGAAACTATTAGTCAGTAATGATTTCAGAGTAAACAGAGTTTGTCCATGCAGGAAGATAGAGACTGGTATTACAGCAGACAAAGAACAGGTATTCAGAGGGTCTAAGACTACCTTTTGAGAGTTGTCCAAATTATGCAGGAACCACCACCAAATCACTTGTAAATGACAGAAGGGTTATTGAGAGGAGGAGCATGATGGTGGATGGGATGGATGTCTAGCGCAACTCTCCCAAATCCTAAGGTGAGAGAGAGGGTGACTGAATCTTTCCCTGTGTGGAGTGTTGGTGTGGACAGACAACTAGTGGGAGTACAGTGAGATGCTGGATTGATGAACTTAAAATGTAAACCAGAGCCATGGAATCTGCTGGAGAAATTTTCAGGCCACTGTTGAAGTGCCAGTGGCAGCAGCAACCAGCCCCTCTCCCACAGAGGACTGCAGTTCCCAGTTCATGGGGAAACTAGGTGTTTTATGGAAAGATTGGTGAAGTGTGGACTCCTGAGCAGAATTTCATGACCAGAGAGGAGTGCAGTTTGGAGTGGCAGGGGGCTAGGCAGCCCTATAGAAAATTAAGGGGATGGCTCGGCGCCTGTGGCTCAGCGGGCTAAGGCGCCAGCCACGTACACCTACACTGGTGGGTTCGAATCCATCCTGGGCCTGCCAAACAACAATGATGGCTGCAACCTAAAAATGGCCGGGCATTGTGGCAGGCGCCTGTAGTCCCAGCTACTTGGGAGGTGGAGGCAAGAGACTCGCTTGAGCCCAGGAATTGGAGGTGGCTGTGAGCTGTGATGGCACAGCACTCTATCCAGGGTGAAAGCTTGAGGCTCTGTCTCAAAAAAAAAAAAAAAAAAGAAAATTAAGGGGAAAGAATCCAACCCAGGAACAGACACATTTTGAAATGTTGAAAATGGTGACCCTACATGGGCACCTTTTTCCAGAACAGCAGGTGTGAATGAATAAACTTGATCATTCCTAGGCGGTGAATATAGGCATAAACTGGCAGCTCAGGGTGTGCAGCAACCTGGCAGATTGCTGGACTCAAAAGCATAATCTTGAGCCATGGATCCTGATGGAAAAATTTAAGTGCTGCTGCTGAAACGATGGGCACCTGTGGCAACCAGCCCCTCCCTCATAGAGGATTGCAATTCCCAGTTTGTGGGGAAACTAGGTGCTGAGTGGAGAAGTTGGTGAAGCATGGACTCCTGTGCTCAATCTGGAGGTCAGATAGGGGTGCCGTCTGGAACAGATCAGAGGAGGTTGGGCAGCCAGTTGGAAAAGAAACATATTTTGAAATTTCACAAATGGCCATGACAGGCACCTCCTTCAACAGGCCGGATATGGCAGTAACCATGGTAACAAAGTAAAAGGTGAATCTGGTATAAGCCTGGGATCCGTTCACAGCGCCACTTGGTGTCCAGAAAGGATTTTGCAATATAAATATATTCCTACTAAAGTTGACCCTTATGTCACTCATATAGTTATATTATGTTTATATATATATATATATATATATGCGCAATATTTTGGTGGTTGATGTCTTTTTTCTTTTTTTTTCTCTTTTTTCGTCCTTTTCCTGAGTTATTATTAATTTTCTTTTAATTTTTTAATTTTTTTCTTTTTTATTAATAATATATCTTTTTTTCTTCTTTTCCTCTTCTTCCCTTCTTATTGTTTTCTGAGAGTGCTTACATCAGATTTTTAGAGTTTTTTGTTTGTTTGTTTATTTGTTTTTTTGATTATCATCATTTCTGTTGTAGCTGTTTTTTGTCTGTATGTCCAGTTGTTTCTGATTGTCTGTACACCTGTGTGCTTGTGTGTCTGGTATCCTTTTTGTCTGTTTATTTGCTTGTTTGGTTTCAATGTGTTTTGTGTTTTGCTAAATCCTCAAGTTGGCTACTTTCCCTAACTACAATTCTCACATTCAACAAGAACAAGGAGGAATGGGGAATGACAGTTGACTGGAGCCAGCTTTCAACAGAAGCTCCAGTCCAGAGGGAGAGATAACGGCCAGAAAGAAACCAATAAAGCCAAAGGAGGGGAACCAAGCTGAGAGAAGAGGTAGATAACTGCACATCTTCCCTGCCAAGGCAAGCTTTGACTCCAAGGAAACAGATTTTAGGTACAGATCTCATCCCAAAGAGGATGTGTGTCTGTCCCCTCCCACAAGAGAGTTGCTTGCTTGCTGTGGGATCTTTACTTGAGAGTGATGAACTGAGGCTCTCCTCTGCCACCCCACCAGATGGAATTGCTGAAAGTTGGGAATCCTCCAGAGAGCCTCTGCTGTGAGCCCAGGAATTCCCTTGTCTGGCAGGAAGTTTAAACAAACATTTTCCTTGCCACATTGAACTTCCAGTTTACCCTTCTCCACTGGCCTGGTGGTCTAGAAGTCCAACCCTGACTTGACCAGAATGTCTGCACTTCTTGGCTAGGACTGGGCATTGCATAGATGGAGGAAGTGCAGAAAGACACTAATCCACTAATAGTACAGAAAGACATAGAGGGAAAGGAGACTGACCTGGCCCTGAGAAAGTATATCTCAAAAGTGGCCAGAGGCTTGAGTATCTGCACCTTGGGTGGAGACCCAGGAACTGCGGAGGTGCACGAGCCAAGTTGAGACACCTCCCAACCAACACCAGCATTAGTAGAGTGATCTGGCTGGGGTCTAATTTTGAAGAGTCATCTCCACAACTCAGTGGTGTGCCAGAGGGAACCAGACCTCACCCTATAGGGATACCAGAGCTGCAGAACAGTGGCAACAAAGGTGCAGTGGCTATGGGAGAAATTATTTTGCTGTCAGGATAGCCTCAGGTTTAGATTGAGCTCAGGTGGAACATTCTCCAGCTGCCATTGAGTGCCTGAGGCAAGTAGGCTTCAGCTTCCCCTGCTGGATGGTGGCAGAGGGTGGTAACCATGAGGAGGAGGCAGTGACCTTGCTTTGATTCTGCCAGGCACATAGTCCTGGCACACTTGCTTATGGGACAGAACTGAGCCACAGAGACTGGGTTAACAGAGACTGCCAGTGGGTCTACCAGAGGCTGGGCTTACCAGAGTCTGGTGGTGAAGGGTGAGCAAGGTGGGGAAAGAGGCATCAACTCCCTTTCTCCAAACCTTCCACTATATGGGCCTGTCTGACTCCTCAGAGCACCGGGAGGCTTAAGGCACACTTGAGCTATCAGTAGACTCCTAATGTTTAGTAGACAGAGACCTTTTGAATCCTACAGATAGAGAGTGGTTGCTGTTTTGGACAATTGGTTTGGAACTCTTGAACTAAACAAAACACCCGAGGACCCTCCAAGGTGATACCCTGGTTTTGTTATAGCAGGAAATTTTAATTGTCTTCTTCCAGGTATCACCTGGGGGGAATGAGATGTCCTAGTTGTTTGTATTTCTCCAAAGCTGAGACTGCAACCCAGAGTCACTGATTCACTAGGATTGGACAGAGATCAGCTGAATACAGGACAGAGCCACCTACCCCAACTACACCAATCAGGCCTCTAGAGTCACAGGCTGTCGTACTGTACAAATCCTTTGCAAAATTGTAAAGGAAAAGTTTCAGTTACCAATCCCAGTTCCTTGGTGAAGGGATGGTCAATGACAACCCCAGAAGTCTCCAATCCAATTTCACCTTACCTGCTCATCTAGCTAAACAGTGAAAAGCAATCATGGGGCAGAATCAGTGGGAAAACTCTGGCAACTGATGAATAATCAAAACAGTTCAACCCCCCTCCCCCAAAGAATTACAAAACAGCCAAACAAGAGGGTCCCATTCACAAACAGATGGCTGAGATGTGAGAAATAGAATTTAGAATTTGGATGGCAAATAAGAGCAACAGAATGGAAAAAAAGTTGGAGTTAGAAATTCTAGGAACAATTCAAAAGATGTCTCAAGAATTCAATGAATTCAAAGACTAAATCATCAAAGATTTAAACACATTGAGAAAAGAAGTTGCAGCCCTCCAAAATATGAGAAATACAGTAGAATCCCTCAGTAACAGAATGGAACAGGCAGAACAAAGGATTTCTGACACTGAAGACAAAGACTTTGAAGGCTCTCAAATGCTCAAAGAAGAAGAGAAGTGGAGAGAACAAATGGATCATTCTCTCAAGGAGCTCTGTGATAATTCGAAAAAAAACAATATTTGCCTCATAGGAAATCCCCGAAAACAATGAAGAGGCTTCACAAGGCACAGAGTCACTTCTTCATGAGATTGTGAAAGAGAATTTTCCAGACATGCCAAGAAATTCTGAAATTTAGAAAGCAGACAGTTTCAGAACCCTAGCACGACAAAACCCGAATAAGACATCCCTCAGGCACATCATAATTAATTTCACTAAAGTTAATATGAATGAGAAAATTCTGAAAGCAGTCAGACATAAGAAAACCATAATCCACAATGGGAAGAATATAAGAATGACTGCAGATCTCTCTGCTGAAACCTTTCAAGCTAGAAGAGGGTGGTCATTGACTTTTAATCTCCTAAAACAAAACAACTTTCAACTCAGGATCCTGTATATAGCTAAACTGAGTTTCATTTATGATGGAGAAATTAAATACTTTAATTACATTCACGTGTTGAAGAAATTTCCATAACTAGACCTGCTCTGCAGGATGTCCTCAGACCCATCCTGCATAATGACCAGCACAATTCTCCACCACAAAAGTAAACTCACTTTGAAACTTTTGATCAAATTCCATCTTCCACTATGGTGAAAGGATTAAAACTGTCCACTGGTCTCTCAAAAAACTCAATACCCCAAATTTTGCAAGGCCTATCAATATTCCCAATTAATGTGAATGGCTCAAATTGCCCTCTAAAGAGGCACAGGCTGGCTGACTGAATACAAAAACACAGGCCAGATATCTGCTGCATATAAGAATTTCATCTTACCTTAGATACATACAGACTCAGAGTGAAGGGATGGTTGTCTATATTCCAGGCAAATGGAAATCAGAAAAAAGCAGGTGTTGCAATTTTGTTTGCAGAAGCAATAGGCTTTAAACCAACAAAAGTAAGGAAAGATAAAGATAGATACTTCATATTTGTTAAGGACAAGACTCAATGTGATGAGATTTCAGTTATTAATATTTATGAACCCAAATAGAATGTATCTCAATTTATAAGAGAAACTTTAACAGACATGAGCAACTTGATTTCTTCCAGCTCTATAGTAGTTGGAGAAATTAATGCCACTTTAACAGTGTTGGATAGGTCCTCCAATAAGAGATAAGCAAAGAAATTTTAGATTTAAACTTAACTGTTCAACATTTAGATTTAACAGACATCTATAAAACATTTCATCCTCACAAAAAAGAATACACATCCTTCTCATCAGCCCATGGACCATACTCTAATATCAATCGCATCTTAGGTCACAAACCTAACCTCAGCAAATTTAAAAGAACAAAAATTCCTTGCATCTTCTTGGACCATCATGGAATAAAAGTTGAACTCAGTAACAACAGGAATTTGCATACTCATACAAAAACATAGAAGCTAAATAATCTTATGCTGAATGATAGCTGGGTCATAGATGAGATTAAGAGGGAAATTACCAAATTTCTGGAACAAAATGATAATGAAGACATGAACTATCAGAACCTCTGGGATACTGCAGTCCTAAGAGGGAAATTCATAGCACTGTAAGCCTTCCTCAAGAGAACGGAAAGAGAGGAAGTTGACAACTTAATGGGACATCTCCAGCAACTGTAAAAGGAAGAACATTCCAATCCCAAACCCAGCAGGAGAAAAGAAATGACCAAAATTAGAGCAGAATTAAATGAAATGGAAAACAAAAGAATTAAACAACAGATCAATAAATTGTAAACTTGGTTCTTTGAAAAGGTCCATAAAATAGATAAACTTTTGGCTAACCTAACCAGGAAAAAAAAGAGTAAAATCTTTAATTTTATCAATCAGAAATGGTAAAGATGAATTTATGACTCCTCAGAAATCTAAAAGTCCTTAACGAATATTACAACAAACTTTATTCTCAGAAATATGAAAATCTGAAGGAAATTGACCAATACTTGGAAGCACATCACCTTTCAAGACTTAGCCAGAGTGAAGTGGAAATGTTGAACAGGCCTATATCAAGTTCTGAAATAGCATCAACTATACACAATCTCCCTAAAAAGAAGAGCCTGGGACCAGATGGCTTCAAATCAGAATTCTACCAAACCATTAAAGGGGAACTAGTAACTATATTACTAGTACCTATATTACTCAATCTTTTCCAAAATATAGAAAAAGAAGGAATAGTACCCAACACATTCTATGAAGCAAACATCACCTTGATCCCCAAACCAGGGAAAGGCCTATCAAGAAAAGAAAATTATAGACCAATATCACTAATGAATATTGATGTAAAAATATTCAATAAGATCCTTGAAAACAGAATCCAGCAACACATCCAACAAATTATACTCCATGAACAAGTGGATTTTATCCCTAGGTCTCAAGGCTGGTTCAATATATATAAATCTATAAATATATCAGCACATAAATTAAAAAACAAAGATCATATGATTCTCTCAATTGATGCAGAAAAAGCTTTTGAAAATATCCAGCATCCCTTCATGATCAGAACACTTAGAAAACGAATATGGAAAGGACATTTCTTAAACTGATAGAGGCCATCTACAGCCAATATCGTATAGAATAGAGTTAAATTGAAATTATTCCAACTCAGATCAGGAACCAGGCAAGGTTGCCCATTGTCTCTACTGCTCTTTAACATTGTAATAGAAATTTTAGCCATTGCAATTAGGGAAGAAAAGGCGATCAAGTGTGTTGATATAGGATCAGAAGAGACCAAGCTTTCACTCTTTGCATATGATAGGATTGTATAGCTGGAAAACACCAGGGATTCTGCTACAAAGCTCTTAGAAGTGATCAAGGAATACAGCAGTGTCTCAGGTTACAAAATCAACACTCGTAAATCTGTAGCCTTACATTTACCAACACTAGCCAAGCTGAAAAAACAGTCAAGGAGTCTATTCCATTTACAGCAGTGCCAAAGAAGATGAAATATTTGGGAGTTTACCTGACAAAGGATGTGAAAGATCTCTATTAAATTGGCTATGAAATCTTAAGGAAGGAAATAGCTGAAGATATTAACAAGTGAAAAAAACATACTATGCTCATGGCTGGGAAGAATCAACATTGTCAAAATGTCTATACTACCCAAAGCAATACACAATTTTAATGCAATCCCTATTAAAGTTCCATTGTCATATTTAAAGATCTTGAAAAAATAATACATCATTTTATATGGAATCAGAAAAAACTTTGAATAGCCAAGACATTACTCAAAAATAAAAATAAAGCAGGAGGAGTTACCTTTCCAGACCTCAGACTATACTATAAATCGATAGTGATCAAAACAGCATGGTACTGGCACAAAAACAGAGAGGTAGATGTATGGAACAGAGTAGAGAACCAAGAGATGAACCCAGCTTCTTACCATTATTTGATCTTTAACAAGCCAATTAAAAACATTCAGTAGAGAAAAGATTCCCTATTTAACAAGTGGTGCTGGGTGAACTGGCTGGTAAACTGTAGAAGACTAAAACCGGACCCATATCTTTCATCATTAACTAACATAGACTCTCACTGGATTAAAGATTTAAACTTAAGACATGAAACTATAAAAATACTAGAAGAAGGTGCAGAGAAAATTCTTGAAGGAATCAATCTGGGTGAATATTTTAGGAGGAGGACCCTCAGACACTTGAAGCAACATCAAAAATATACTACTAGGATCTTTTCAAACTAAAAAGCTTCTGTACAGCCAAGAACACAGTTAGTAAAGTGAGCAGACAGCCCTCAGAGTGGGAGAAAATATTTGTAGGTTATGTCTCTGACAAATATCCAGAATCCACAGAGAACTCAAACATATTAGCAAGAAAAGAACAAGTGATCTCATCACAGGGTGGGCAAGGGACCTGAAGATAAACTTCCCTGAAGAAGATAGGCACATGGCCTACAGACACATGAAAAAAGTGCTCATCATCCTTAATCATTAGAGAAATGCAAATCCAAACTTCTTTGAGATATCATCTAACTCCAATAAAATTAGCCCACATCACAAAATCCCAAAAATAGAGATGCTGGTGCGGATTTGGAGAAAAGGGAACACTACTACATTCCTGGTGGGAATGCAAACTAATACAATCCTTTTGGAAAGATATCTGGAGATTACTTAGAAATCTAAAAATATAACTCCCATTTGATCCTATAATTCCTCTACTAGTATATATCCAGAAGACCAAAAATCACATTATAACAAAGAGATCTGTATCAGAGTATTTATTGAAGCCCTATTCATAATTGCTAAGTCATGGAAAAAGCCCAAGTGTCCATTGACCCATGAATGGATTAATATATTGTGGTATACATACACATATTGTGGTATATGTGGAATATTATGCAGCCTTAAAGAAAGATGAAGACTTTATCTCTTTCATGCTTAAATGGATGGAGCTGGAAAATATAATTCCTAGCAAAGTATCTCAAGAATGGAATAAAAACTATCCAATGTATTCAGACTATGAATCTAATTTATAGCTTTCATATGAAAGCTATAACCCAATTACAGTACAAGTACATGGGGAAAGGGGCAAGGAAGGGGAGGGGAGAGGGTAGGATGGGCAGAGGGAGAGTAATTGGTAGGTCCACATCTGTGGTGCATCTTAGAAGGGTACAGGTGAAATGTACTAAATGTAGAATATAAATGTCTGTGGACAATAATGAAGATAATGCCATGAAAGCTACATCAACCAGTTCAAGGAAAATATTTCAAATTGTATATAAAACCAGCACAGTGTACTCCATGATTGCGTTTATGTACACAACCATGATTTAATAATAATAAAAAAAAGGTTTATTTTCAGACACCACATCAGTATTCGTGCAAATAACTCTGTTCAAAAAATGGCTGAGTTCTTGTATTTGAGAGTTCCCTTAAAATGTAAGTATTATTCTCACTTCCATGGTCAGTTACATGGAATGATTAAGAGTCACAATCACCAACTAAGTAATACAAGTATGTACACATGACAAAAAATATTTTCCAAATGCAAAATGTGACCTAAGGTATTCCTATTATTACAGATACTATCACTTCTCGGCCTTTTCGCTAAGATCAAATGTAGTATCAGTATTACAGAATACTGACACAAAAGGAAGTTTTGAATGCATTTTTAAAAAAAACCCAGTTTGTATGATTTATATTAATCCATTTTTAGGTTCCTTTTGATTTTGCTATCTTATTTGTAAGCTCATCTTCAAAAGGTTGGTTAAAACTCTGCCTGTTTCTGGTCTGTTTCCTTTTGCACCAGGTCAGAAAAGCTCTAAAGTTACTTTCCTTCGCTGTGTTTTTACCTCAATATTCTCTCTGTATTTATTTGATTCTTCTCTCTCTGACTTTTAATTTCAATTTCCCTTTTAACTTCAATTTCAATTAGCTTTGTTTGGGATTATATATGCTGTTTTAAAATCTCTATTTCCCCCATCCTCCATCCCTTTTTTGTTTTGATGGATACTTCTTTGAAATCTTCTTTGGGCAAGGCAGTAACACTTGCCTTTGATACAACAAAGATTAATTTCCTGTCCCCTTTATCTTTAAGAAATATCAGTTCCTAAAGACTTTTGTTCATATAAACTATTATTTTGCTATAGCTTTTCAATTAGATGAACTAGATGGAAACAATTCCAAATATGTTAAATGATCACTAGATATATTTACTGTTGTTATTTATGATATTTTGTCATTTTCTTTTACATTTTTTTAACTTTTACATATACATGTGTTAATTAGGTTTCCACTTTTTGCCTTCACAGAATTTAAAAGACGTAACATTTAATAACAATAACAATGTTTAAGATAAGGACTAGAAACAAAAACCAAATAAGGAATGAACAAAGATAAATACATTCAGAAAAGAAAATGTGATTACTGCATCAAAATATTATTTTGTCGTTTTTTTCGTGATTTATAAATAGAAAAGATGATCTCATAAATGCAATAGTATATAGTGATTAACAGATGCAAATAAAATTTCAAAAAAAAATTAATGTAATTAATAAATCTATCTTTGAAATTATGGTCAAGGATTATATAATTAGGCTTCAAGTGTTACAAAATAAATTAAAGTTGTTGAATCAGCAGGCATATATTTCAAACCTGAATTAACCAAGGAGAGTGATGAGGCACTTGATCACAGATCTGGACAATATACTAATCTGTGATGTTAAGGAGTTCACAGAGCTATCAGAGAAGCAGACAAAAAAGAACATAAGTGCTAAGTGGATGCATTAAAATATTATCATATGATTTAATATAAATGCTGTACTACTATGTCTGTTCACCTGGTGCCTCAGAAGAATATTAAAATACCCTATTGAATGTTTATTCTGCATGCTTCGTTTATTCACTTGTTTCTGTATTGAATAGACACTTTTATTTTTCATTCTTCAGTTAAGTGAAATCAGACAAGGCCTGGAATTAGAGAGGGGTCTAAGTAAATGTATAGTAAGTATAATTAGTAAAAATAAGCTGTGTCTCAGTATTTTACCATAGAACACTTTGGTAATATAAAGAATATTTTAAGAAGCATTTTCTCAAACAATGAATATATTTCTACCTGTTTTAGAATGACCTAAGTCACATTTTTTAAAAGGAACTTCCTCCTGAGATGCCCCTAATATCTATTCTTATTTGTAATAAGACTATTTGTATTCTGCCATTTGATGTTTATATCCTAGGTTAGTTATCAGTCTTTCCTTGAAGACAGGTTGTGACATTATCCAATTCCTTATACACGTGATTACAATCAGGATCACTTTTATGAATGGGCAACCGATGCTGTCAGTTGCATAAGCCCATATACTTAGTGTGATGTTTTGAACTCAGTGACTTGCAATTCTTAATATTTTATTACGACCTTGCGTTTCAAACTAACGTTTCACAGGACAGTGGACAGTAGAGGATTGTGTGAGCAGAACAGATACCTGCAATATATGTATCCATTGTTTTTTTCTGCTGCACCAGCATGTGTATAGTGTTTGCAATGTACTCGGCACAGAATCCCGGAGTATTCTTGATGCTTGGAGTTCATCATTGCTTAACTGAGTCCAAAGTAGGCATGTGACTTATCTCAGGATGCCATAACAAAATACCACAGACTGGGTGGCTGAACAATAGACATTTATTTTCTCACAATCCTGAGCCTGGATGTCGGATATCAGAGTCCCAGCAATGATCAGATTCTGGCAAGGGTTCTCTTTCTCTCTTGACAGAAAGACAGCTCTGGATTCCCTTCCTTCTCATGCAGGTTACTAATCTTATCATGAGAGCTCATCCTCATCATCCCATCGAAACTTAATTCCTGAACCCCATCACATAAGAGATTAGGGCTTCCACATGTAAATCTGGGGAAGGGGGTGGCACACTTCAGTTCATAGCACATATTTCATCTATAACTGACTAAATGGGGGTGCTGACACCCCAATGTGCCATAATTTCTGGGTAAGCCAGTATATTTGAGGGGAAAAAGATCATCACGGTGAGACTAGAGAGAAACAGGAACATCTTTTCTTCCTCACTAGTCAACTTATGCTAAAAAATAACGACAAAGAAAGAGAAAGACCAACACATAGTTCATTTTTTAAATCCTTGCTCACTCCTCCATAAACCAAAGTCATAAATTTTTGGTAGAATGTGCATTAGACTTTGGAAGAATGTGGTATCTAGATATTAGATATCAAAAAGTAGAATAAAGGCAATTTAATAGTTTTATTCAAAGTTTCTACTGTTCATGCAAGAATCACATATTATATATATGTGTATTTGAGCTAAAACTACAAATTGCATAATTTTAGTGATTCCATATATATGGTGAATATTCAGTTATCAGCATTTGAATTTGATACTTCCTGACAGAAAGATGAGCACTTAAATTTATACTAGTAAGTGATAACTTTTCTTACTTAGAACAACATAAGTAAGAAGTAAAAAACACCATGAAATGTTAGCAGACATTTTATTTTACAACCTGTGATTTGAACAAAGGGCTCAGTTAATTATGTAACCAGCCCTGACTACATTGCCTTGTGATGACTCTGGCCATTTGGGGTCAGTCAAGGAGTGAGAAGTACCAGCCAACCTTTCTACTGAAGCAGGAAAAAGAAAAATGCAGCAATGTCACAACACTAATTGCAAAAGAGAAATCTTGAATTCTTGATCTATAAAAAGGGAATGAGAATTGATGCACAAGCAGAGTTCTCTGCTGAAAGTTAATAAATAAAGGCTTATTAATGAAGGAGTAACCTCCAGATTTTATTGATGCAGGCCTATCTGAAAATGACCTTGGTCTCTACAGCACTTTTTTCCTTGAAAATAGCCAAGTTAAGATAAACTGACTCTGTTATGTCTGCCTCAGCTGTTGTGTGGCACTGCAGCTGAGTGGGGAGTTCTAAGTTGACACGCTGGCCTTAGATCTGCATGGCTAAAATGATAAAAAATGATACAACAGATGGATGGGGAAAGGGGTACTGGTCAAGGTGAATAATACTCTTCTTAGCTCTTTTCTAGGTAAACTCTTATCTGACTAACAAGGCAACTTCCTATTGCCTGGGAGCTGGCAAACTTCCTGATGAGATAAAGAAGTATTTGCTGTATCTCCTCCTTTGTTTTTTATAAAGCTAAATAAATATAGCATTAGATTACAACCTATTTTTGTCTCAATGAGTCTGATTGTCAATACTGGAACCATAACTGCTGCTCTGGAGTAGAGTCAGAAATTGGATTAGCTTTCAGATCTTTGATTCCATATGAGCGGTCATTAGGGTAGTGGATGAAGAACAGTGGAGGGAGGAAATGAAGAAAGGTGATGCCTGAGGGCTAATGGGTTGGAGGTAGTGTTATCTATGAGGCAAATAACAAAGAATAGATGCAACAAATAGTCAGATCCGATGATACACTATTATCTCTAGAACATTTATCAAAGTATATGATCAAGAAGAAAAGTGAAGAGACGATAGTTAAAGATATTAGTTTGGGATTTGTATTGTCAGTCCCAATTAAACCGAAAGGATTTGAGAAAGAAGTAACCAAAGCAGCAACATATCCAGTGCTTGAGATAAACATATCCACACTGCAAACCAAAGGTCTTGCAGGGAACCTGGAACACATTGTTTTAATCCTTATGGCATAGCTTCATGCCTACTTGACATAAATGTCATTCTGAAGCCAGATAGTGATAGAACCAGAGGTTATAATAGTAAGATTCATTTCACTGAAGATGCTGGAAATCTCTGTTGTTCTTGAATTAGAGATTCCAGTATCTTAAAGCTAGTGTTTACCAGAAAAAAAACAAATGTTTTATGTAAGCAAATAATTTACAACATGATACAGAGGTTGATGTTCAGATTCTACCATCAATGATAGGAACAAAACTGCTTTTGGAGAAAAAGGTTAAGACCAGAGTAAGGTTAATCTTTGCAGAGCAGGAAAATCGCTCCCTTTCTCTTTGGCTGAATAGTAGTATAATTCACAAAACTTATAAAAAGATAGGGCTTACACACATTAATCATTGAATTCTCAAGTCACTTGTGTTATCACCTACTTCCTGTTATGTCAAATGTCCATTATTCACTCATATGTCTTATTCCCTGCACAAAATCAAGATAAAGCTGACCCGTCATAGGTAAGTATCAGAGTTATAATGATCATATTTCAATAGTTCCACCCATCCTTTGAGGCACTGTGCTCACTGGAATGAAGAGATTGGAATTGGGTTTGACTGCTTTTCCTTCCTTTTCATTTGGCTGCATATAGTTCCCCATACAGAAGTATTGGGAAAGAGAGAGAGATACCGTCACAATGAGAGCAAATAAAACGCTGGAAATTTCTCCTGTGAGTAACAAGTTCTATCTTATAAAAATACGGTTTGTTATGTTAGGGCAGTAAGAAGTTTAGAGTGCTTTTCTTATATCCTAGGCTTTTTAGTGCAAGTGGAGGACCACTGCCTTCTAAGCAGGAAATACTTTTTACAGGATTGACAGACTACAGACTAAATTGAGCAATTGCATGTCCTTTGTAATGTATTTTAAAGGAGAAGTTATCACTATTAAAAAAATGAAGAAACTTTTCTATCTAACTTTTAGATGGTATACTAAATCAACTTTTGAAATTCCACAACTCTATTCAGAGGTGGAACACGCAGGAGCTGTGTTCTCTTTTTTAACTTAAAAGTTCAGTCTGTCTATGGGTTAGATATTTGGGCAAGTTCTCGTCTAGTGGGCACAATGTGTAAGGGTGTACAGTACACTGCCTGGGTGAAGAGCTCAGCTACAAATTGAAATTTACCTTAGAAACAAAAACAATGTAGTCTAAACATGTGTACCCTCATATTAATGTGAAATAGAAGAGACATAAGAATATAAAAAGAGGCTTGGCGCCTGTGGCTCAGCAGGCTAAGGCGTCAGCCACATTCACCTGAGCTGGTGGGTTCGAATCCAGCCCAGGCCCGCCAAACAACAATGACAGTTGCAACTAAAAAATGGCCAGGCATTGTGGCAGGTACCTGTAGTCCCAGCTACTTGGGAGGCAGAGGCAGGAGACTCGCTTAAGCCCAGGAATTGGAGGTTGCTGTGAGCTGTGATGCCATAGCACTCTATCCAGGGTGACAGCTTGAGGCTCTGTCTCAAAAAAAAAAAA
>CAUYON010036437.1:0-13434 GCA_963573935.1 Arctocebus calabarensis
TTTTTTTTTTTTTTTTGTAGAGACAGAGTCTCACTGTATCGCCCTGGGTAGAGTGCCGTGGCGTCACACTGCTCACAGCAACCTCCAGCTCTTGGGCTTAAAGCGATTCTCTTGCCTCAGCCTCCCTAGTAGCTGGGACTACAGGCGCCCGCCAGAGCGCCCGGCTATTTTTTTGTTTTGCAGTTCGGCCGAGGCCGGGCTTGAACCCGCCACCCTCAGTATATGGGGCCGGCGCCCTACTCGCTGAGCCACAGGAGCCGCCCGTGGAAAAGATACTTGAGTTAGCCCTGTTACTTCACAGATCATGTAATTCTTCGCCTAAATCGTGTAAAATGTATTTGCATATTGGAGATCTGGGTGGTCCAGAGTGGTAGAGGATTGTATGGAGACACTAAAGTGAGCATCATTTTGATTGGTGGGTTGATGTTCAAAAGAAGGCTGAAAATAAATGAATATAAGAATTATTTTTTTCCATTTGATAAGTAAGACATGTTCTTTTCTTTTTAGAATGTGCAAATTTTAAAAGTTCTTTTTGAAAATTAATGTTATTCTCAGGTTTACAAACTTAGAGTGGCTCCCATTACACTTGGAATCAAAGTTAAACACCTTCCTGGTACTGGACCCCCAGTGTGTCCCCTGTCCCTGCCCCTCCCAGCAGCATTGGCGTCCTCCCTCTGGGTAGCAGTGTCCTGCCGGCTCTCTCTCCCGGTTCTTCCAGGGTACCTGTGCCAGCCGGCCAGTCTTCCTCGACCTTCTGAGATGGCTGCTTTTCTTTCAGGAGTTGCTTCTTGGGACAGGCTCCCGGATGACCTAAGGAAGGCCTCTCCTCGCTTCCAGGCCATCATCCTGCACACTTCTTGGAGGACACCTGTTTATGTGTGGCCTCCTTTGCCCACCTGCATGCTGCTTCACGCATACGGCTGGGCTCAGTGCAGAGTAGGCGTCACCGCTCTGCTGGACGAGTGCTGGTATTCCCAGGGGATTCATGTAGTTTTGTGAGCATAGCTGTATTTCTTTTTTTTTTGCCAGGGCTGGGTTTGAACCTGCCACCTCCGACATCTGGGGCCAGCGCCCTACTCTTTTGAGTCACAGGCGCTGCCCCAACAGCTGTATTTCTTTGTGAATTTTCTTAGCTTGTTCGTCTTTCAGAATATTTGTTTTTTTGTTGATCTATAAGAACTGTTTGTAGAGGACTATGAATCTTCTCTCTGCAGCATGCTGTGGAACCTCTCTTGGGGTCTCACCTTCTCTGAGGTTGTCTTTGGTGATGGCAGATCCCACCGTACTGCTAGTGCCTGTCCCTAGCGGTGCCCAGTGGGGTTTAGCAGCTGCTGTCTCCCTCTCACCCATCGCCCATGACCTCTTGGTTGGAGATGCCCTCAGGAATTCTTTTTTTTTTTTTTTTGCAGTTGTTGGCCGGGGCTGGGTTTGAACCTGCCACCTCCGGCATGTGGGGTTGGCGCCCTACTCCTTTGAGCCACAGGCGCCGCCCTAGGAATTCTTTTTCTTTCTGTTCTTTGGCTTTAGAGACAGACTTAGTCCCCATGTGGGAGTGATAACACGTGGGACTCCTGTTTGCTTGTGTTTTCCAGCTTAGACCATCTCAATACAGAACATGTCACAAGCAGGTAGGAGGCGGAGGGGAGAGACTTGCGGATGTGCAAGACGTCACCCCTGCGTGATGGGGTGGTCAGTGACAGAGGCTGCATCTTGAGTCAGCTTGGTTGCTGAGAACAGTATCGTTAACCACGTTTATACATGTTCTTGATTTTTTCCCCTTTGTTTTTAAAAAATTGTGTTAAAATATACGGTATGTAACATAAAATTTACCATTTTAACTTCTTTTAGGTATATAATTCAGTATCATTAAATTCATTCACACTGTTGTGCAGCCATCACAACCCTCATTTCCAGAACTTTCCAGCTTCCCAACCTGCAGCTCTGCACCCGTTAAACACTAACTTCTCCATTATCACCCTAACCCCTGGCCCTTGGTGATCACTTTTTTTTTTTTTTTTTGGAGACAGAGCCTCAAGCTGTCACCCTGGATAGAGTGCTGTAGCATCACAGCTCACAGCAACCCCCAATTCCTGGGCTCAAGCGAGTCTCCTGCCTCCACCTCCCAAGTTGCTGGGACTACAGGCGCCCGCCACAACGCCCGGCCATTTTTTGGTTGCAGCCGTCATTGTTGTTTAGTGGACCCAAGCTGGATTCGAACCTGCCAGCTCAGGTGTACGTGGCTGGCGCCTTAGCCCGTTGAGCCACAGGCGCCAAGCCGGTGACCACTTTTTTTTGCTTTCTGTCTCTGAAGCTGACTGGAGTGAGACTGCTCGGCACCTTACGTGAGCAGAGCTGTGTAGTGCAGTGGCCTCTGCTCGGTGACCACAAGGGACTGCAGCGCGCCCGTCGGCCCTGCTGTGTCGTGTGCATGAGGCCTCCTGCGCTGATGCGGATGTGGACTTACTTTCTTGTGCAGCTATTGTTAGAGATACCGTAGGAAATCATAATAATCCAGACACTAAAATCACACATACAGTATTTTTTCTAATGTTTTCCAGGGTCTTGTTGTGCATGCCTGTTGGAATTTCTTTACTTTTAAGGTTGAGGCACATTTTCTTCTATGTCTTATCACACTTTGCTTATTGACTCATCCTTCTGGACATGTGAGTTTTTATTCTTTTTTGAAATAAAAATTTCCTATGTTAATTGTCTTAAACTGAGAATTAAATGGATATATAGGTAGTCCCTGAGTTACGAACAAGATAGGTTCTGTAATAGAAAAAAAATTATCCAACGTACTCAATACTACTGTGAAATCAATGTATAATCACCTACACATTTATATGAATGTATTAAAACATAACTGTAGTCCAGAAAGTAGAAGGGAAGAGGAGAGAGAGGAGAGGGGAGAGGGATATGGGAGGGGGAGGGTATTTGGGGGGACCTCACCTAATGTGCATGATGCTATGGTACATTTCAAAACCATTGAGAAATGAGTATAATTGTGATGGATGTGTTACTTCGTTCAATATAAGCATTTCACATTGTATTTCAAAAGTAGTACACTGAACCCCAGAAATGCATCAATGTACAAAGTTATGATTTAGTAAAAAATAATAATAATAAAAAAAAGATAGGTTCTGTAGATTTGTTGTTGAGTTGAATTTGTATGTCAGTTGAAACAGGTTCGTTTACCTGTTACCTATAATAGCCCCCGTTTTAAGGGTGAGTCTTGTGTCAGCTATATGTTTGTAACTCAGGGACTTCTGTGATAGCCTCTGCTCATAAGTGTGAGATATGTGTAATCTGCGTAATCAGGCGTTTGTAAGTCAGGGGCTGCCTATCTATGAAGTCTGAACCTGATGCCGATGCGGCCTCTCCTTCCTGGAGGCATCTGCCGCTTGCCCTCCTGCTTGTGCAGGGAGGACATCTCTGCGGGACATCCGGCCCACGCGGTGCTGGGAGGCTGAGGGAGGCCGCGCTCAGCCTGTTGCTCATATCCTGGCGTAGCCTTGCTCTCCACTGCGTCTTCTGGCTCCATTTCTCTTTTTTCCCTTTTCCAAAGGTGAATTTCTGTTTTTCTCTGGCTCAGGAGAGGGGCAGTTACATGTTTGGCAGAAGTGGAGGGAGAAGCAGTCTAAGGATCTAATGTTTTCTTTTTGGAGACGATATCTCATTTGTGTCCAGGTTGGACTGCAGTGGTGGTGTCATAGCTTACTGCTGCCCCCAACTCTTGGGCTCAAGTGACTTCCTACCTTATCCTCCTGAGTACCCCTCACAGCTGGCTGATGTTTTAACTTTTTTGTGGAGATGGGGTTGCACTATGTTGCCCAGGCTGGTCTTGAACTCCTAATCTCAAATGATCCTCTTGTCTCAGCCTCCCAAGTAGCTGGGCCTACAGGTGCCCACCATAACTCCTGGCTAATTTTTCTATGTTTAGTAGAGACAGGGTCTTGCTTTGCTCAGGCTGTTCTTGAACTCCTGAGCTCAGGTGATCTACACACTTACCTTGGCCTCCCATAGTGGTGGGATGACATACGTGAGCCAGCGGGTCTTATTTTCTTATTAAAATAAGAATTGAAACCGACTTCTAGAGGTACCATGAGCCCTTGGAGGACTCTGGGGCTTATCAACTCTGGTCTCTGGGTCCTCACTGTTGGCTTCCAGCTCTGTTCCCTACGATCCATTTGCTTTCCTACTTCCCTACATCTGTTATCATCTATCATCTTTTTCCCTTTTTTAGATTTTAGCTTTAAAATCCAGGCACTTTTTTAGTCCTGAAAGTAGCTCATGTATTTAATCCCTGTCTCCTCCTTTCCTCTTAGAGCATGGCTTCCCAGTTCTCTCTCTGCACAGTGGCACAGGCCTCATGAAGTTTGTATAGGACTAGATAGCTCCCACATCTTGAGAGCCTTTGCCTTCTTTTCCTCAATTCCAGTTATAGAATTTTTGTGTAGCTCAACTTGGTTGATTAGGGTGCCTGTCCCCAAACAGGAGCAGGGTTTAAGCTTCCTGTGTAAGAACACAGCTGTCCTTCTGGGGTAATGTGGGGAAGGAGGGATATAGCGGTCCCTCTTAAGGGACAGAGGAGCTGGGTGGGCGAAGTAGCAGGTGTGCTGTGGATCTCTTAAGTGCCCTTCCAGGGCAGAAGGCTCTAGCTCTTGCCTGTCCTCCGGGTCCTCACCTGTTTGTTTCAGCCACCCACTTCGTACCTCAGAGACACCAGAGACTGAGCAAGGAAAAACCCAAACTAGGTCTTCCTCCTTGCCCGGTCTGAAGCCTCTGCTCTTCACTGCCACCTGCTCTCACTTCAGGCCTGTCTGTCCCTCCAGGCTGTTCTGTCCATCTGGCTCTCTGGGAGCTGTGAGTGCATCCCCTTCTCTCTCCCTGGCCTGAAACCCACAAGCCTCCCAGGGCCTCTCTCCTCGGCTTTAGCTCTCCGTTGTCTTTCTCTGCCAGGTCCACATGGGCCCCACTGCTGCACGAGCTTTCCCCTCGACTGGAGGCAGCTGTCCACTTGGCCTCGTTCACCCCCTCCTCTTCAGGTGTGCCTAACTTGTCCCTTCTTGGTTGTTGCCCTGATTACTAGGTGACTCTGTCTCGTCAGCTGTTGCCACTGTCATTTTTAATCACCAATCAATAACTCTGAGCCCCTGTGAGTTAGAGGCTATATCTCTTATTACTGACCGTCAGTGTTCAGCACGCACTTGGTGCTCGGTGAATGCTTGGTGGATGGATGTCTCACGAGCATTTGCTCACGTTCCTGGGATGACTGTGAGAGGTGATCTTCCTCGGGGCCCTTGGTATAACACACTCTTTGTGTCCAGTGCTTTCAGAGGTCCATGGCTTCTATTTCTAATCATTCTAATCATCTCTTCCTGAGACAGTGGTTCTCAACCTTCCCTTTAGTACAGTTCCTGTGGGTCGCGACCCACAGGTCGAAAACTGCTGTCCTAAGGGGAGGAGAGATCTTTTGGTAGTTAGTGTTTGCTGAGGATCCACTCACTGTCTCCTGGGGCTTATTCTTCTTTTTTATAACTCAAGGGCTATTCAGGCCTGTGTGTCCAAGGATAGTCACTTAATGAGGGGCATCATTCTGAGAATTGTGTGGTTAGGTGGTTCTGTTTTGCAAATGGCATAGTGTACTTACATGAGCCGTGGGAGCATCACCGCCTGAACACTGAGGCACAGCCTGTGCAGCCAGCTGGGGCACTGAGCACCGCAAGCAGCCACAGCATGGTGGCGTGTCTGACCCGAGCAGAGCTGACCCCGGACGTCCTGGTGCCACCAAGTCACGAGGCTTTAGACACTTTCAGCTCCGTTATAATCTTACGGGCCCATTGTATGTGGTCCGTGCATGGCTGTACTGAGTGGTTATTGGTCCTGTTAGCCCTTGCTTGTGCTGAGAGCCGCTTCTCCGCACCTGTCTCTCTGTGGCCCAGCTGGCTGAGGACCTGGGGAGCTGCAGGATGCCCTCGGCACTCTGTGTGTCTCCTGTCTCTCATATGTCTTGCTGGGATGTGAAATCTTGTGCTTACTACTTTACCCTATCACTGCCATAACTAAATACGTGAGACTGGGTTATTTATAAACCATAGAAATTTATTTCTCACAGTTCTGTAGGCTGAAAGTCTAGGAACCATGTCACCTGCAGTGTCAAGGTTTGGGAGGACTGCTGTCCATAGATGTTGCTTCTTACTACATCCTTACTACGTGGCAGAGGGCCCGGCAGGCTGGGAGGGGTGAGCCCACCCCCTGTAGCCCTCTTACAAAGCACTGCTCTCCCTGTTGGGGAGCGCCTTCACGGCCTCATCATCTCCTAGAGCAGTGGTCCTCAACCTGTGGGTTGTGACCCCATTAGGGGTCAAATGACCCTTTCACAGGGGCTGCCTAAATACTTCGTGCATACCAGATATTTACATAATGATTCATAACAGTAGCAAAATTACAGTTATGAAGTAGCAATGAAAATAATTTTATGGTTGGAGGTTACCACAAGGTGAGGAACTGTATGAAAGGGTCATGGCATTAGGAAGGTTGAGAACCACTGCCCTAGAGGCCTTACCTCTTACTAATGTTGCTTTGAGAATTAAGTGTCAGTGTAACTGTGGAGGAAACACACAAGCTGCTGTCACAGCAGAGCCGGGTGGAGACTGCATGGAGGAGGGCTGTCACATTGACGCAGAAGGAAAGCTACATTGTTAACTGAATCACAATTGTTTTAGTTTCCTATAGCAGCAGTAATGTCCACAAACTCAGTGGTTTAAACAGCACATTTGTTACCTTCTAGTTCTGAGTCCTGACTGTAGGTCTCCCTAAACTGCAGCGGGCTGTGTTCCTTCCTGTAGGCTTTCCTCGCCTGTCTGGGCAGAATTCAGTTAAAAGCACTAGGAGAACGTTCTGGTTTCTTTGCTGTCAGCTGGGGGCCTCCTTTTTCTCTCCTGGAGGCCTCTCTGGCCCTGACATGTGGCCTCTGCATCTCAGAGCTGCGGCAGGCAGCAAGTTCTTAGCCGGGTCTTCCTCGTTGGAGGTTTCTGTCACTTACTCTCTTTCCTTCCTTCCCATGTAATTATTTTGGGCCTACTTGGATAACTGAGGGTAATTTTCACATTTTAAGATTAATTGATTAGCATCTTTAATTCCTTTGTAGTGTGAAATGAAGTCACAAGCCTGAAAGCATACAGTAGGATGAGGATGTCTTTGGGGGCTATTATTCTGTCTACAAAAGTAATTAAAAGTAGCTGAAAGGTTATCTATTCAGAAAGGTGAGGGCCCTGACTGTTTATAGATGAACTTTATGGAATTTCAGGAGTAATTTTCCTACTGTATAATTTGTTATAGAACAAATACCTATTGACTCAATTATTATACAGTCAAATATTAGCCTATAAATGAGAAATGTGTTAAAGAGACTGATTAATGAGTCATGAATTGGGCAGCACCCAGATGGAGTAGGTTCCAGGTGGCTGCAGTGCTGCTGTGATTGGATAGAATGTTGGGATGGGAGGTAGCAGTGATGTGATGGTGTAGGCCTGTGTAGTCCCCTTCTCTACCAAAAAATAAAAATATTAACCAGATGGGGCAGCCCATACCTGTGATCCAGCTACTCGGGATTGCTTGGAAGATTGCTTGAGCCTAGGAGTTTGAGGCTGTGGTGAGCTATAACCATACCATTGCACTCTGGCCTGGGTGGCAGATCAAAGACCCTAAAAAAAAAACAAAAAACAAAATATGAAAGAGGAATTCTTCTAGACTGAGTTCTTCAAGGGAAAAAAAGAAAATAAAATAGAAGTGAGGTACAGAAACATCTGGATTGGTTACAGCCTGCACTTGCCTTCTTTGAAGGTGAGCTGAGCAGTTTGCCACCCTTGGCCGTACAAGAGTAGGTGACAGTCTGTTTGTGCATCCAGTTCGGTTACAGTTCACTTTGTGTGGAAAAATGTTTAGGCCGAACTTAAAATACGGAAGGAGGCAGCTCTAGGCTAGACTGATAGTGACGTGGCTAACTGTCCTTGGCCACTTTCGGGGGCAGCTGTGCATTTGCTGCTCTTGCTTCCATGCAGACCGCAGGCCTGGTCACTTGTGGTGGGCCGGGCATGACACCTGGTGGAGGGATGCCCTGGGCTGCTCAGGGCTAGCCCGGGGCCATGCCCTTTGTGGGAGTTGTGATCCCTTTCTTTACGGACATATATCTAGTACCACTGTGATGTGAGTAGATGCTAGAAAACTGTCATGTACAAAGTAGTCTTAGAACCCTCAATAACCGATGGCTAACATAAGGTAAGCATAGTCCCCATTTGTTAGTGTTACTAAAATAGAAAATACAGCTGAAAGTACCAGCTTATGTGTATTGGAAGAAAGAATTACAAAACTGTTTTCTAAACCTTGATGTAGTAACTGATTTCGGCAAGTGTTGTGCATGGAGATGGAATTTCCAGGTTAACTGTGGTCCAGAGACACAATAGCAGCACGGTGCTGGGGGACCGGCTGTGACTCATTTACCCAGTGTAGGTGGGAAGTGACAGGTTTGTTCAGTGACAGACTGTGTGTTGTGACAGTGGTCCAGAAGGGGGGGACTCAGTTTCCTGGTAAGTCCTCTTGTTCGAGTATTTTGCAGTTGTTTGATGTTAATAAGGTGGCAGAGAAACTTAGGTGGCAGTTCAGTGTCGGCCATCTCTTAGAAGGATTTGTTTCCCATCCATTGAATTCTGCTTGCGTTTGGTCTCTTGACAGCCAGGCACTTATTTCAAGAGCAGTCCCATGAAGCCTTCCGACCTAATCACAGAATCCCCGTAGGCACACTATTACGTGCGCTAGCACCACACAGAGACGCACACATGCCCACTTGGCACACACAAATGCAGATACTTTCACACAATAACGGTGTGCATGAGTAGAAAGGGAGTGATCCCTTTCTTTCCTAAAGTAAAGGTTCATAGCTGACACCCCCGTAATAAAGAGCAAGTTAACAGGAGAAGCATAACAAATTCATAACTTGCACATGTGTGCATGGGATTCATACAAAATATGAGCTTGAAGAGGGGTGGTATGATTGAGGCCTAAATATGTCCACTTTATAGGGAGAGGGAAATGAGGGCAGGACTGGCAGTGTTAATAAGTGGTTGTCTCTGCTTATCATGAGATAAAGGCGTAGTCAGTCTCCTGCTGCTGCCTTCAGAAGAACAGGTGGAAAGTCTGGGCGCAGTGAGGCTCCAGTCTCTCCTCTGGTTGAACTTTCCTAGTTACTTCATGAGATTCCCAGGGAGGGTGTCTTGAGACAATTGCATTTCTTTTGGAAAGAAGCTCTCTTAGTATGCTGAGGAAGAGGGTCAGAGAGACAAGGAGGTGGGGAAAGGTTAGAGACCAAGAGACCTTGGTTCTGAGGCTCATTTTGGAGACCTTTCAGTTTTCAAGGCACTCAACATGCTGAAGCACTATCTTCTGGGGAGTTGTTTTCTACACCCCAACATAATGCATGCACACAGTTCCCTGAAGGACTATGGTGATAGCTCCCTGTAGCTATAAAGCTTGGTGTGTGCTGTGGAAGATGAGATATGTCTTAGGGTCTAAAAGTTCCTACTTAAAGGCAGAGCAGACTGGAGACTCTGGTGGTGCTGGTCCGTTTCCACTCTCCATAACCTGGAATCGTAGACATCACTGTCCTTCCTTCTTAACACTTTTGTTTCCAAAACGTTGGATTGTGGGACTGACCAGAGGTCTAGAGAAAGAGGATGGTAACGATGATGAAGATGGCAAGTGTCCATATGATCAGTCTCAGAGAAAATGGCAGGAAAAAGATGGAGATGCTTTACGTTCCGGAAACAATAGAAGATACCCATTTGGTTGTTTAAATATTTTTCCCTTGAACACATTTTCCTGTATGTTCCTTGTAAGAAATTGCAAATGTGCAGTGTCAAGCTGAAATGATCAAAAAGATAAGAAACTAGTTTAAAGACAGTTCATTCAACTGCACAGCTGAGGAGGCTGCAGCCCAGGAGTCACCTCTCGGTTGCTTTCGCTCAGGAGAACAATGAGGCACTCAGGTTTGTAAAGGGAAAAGGACAAATCAGGAGAGGAGGTGATTACAGAAGTCGTATATGAAGAATTCCCATTGGTTTGCAGAAGGAGCACCGGCTGCTGATTGGCTGTGCCCTGTTGGACTACAGGGTGTGTGCTGCTTGGTGTAAGTCAGAGCTGGCATAGCGGGTGGCTTCAAGAGATGAGAAAAGACTGCTGTCACATTTAAATGCCTTTCTGGGCCTGGTAATTTGAAGGGGCTCACACTCTTCAGATGAAACAGTTGGACTGTTTTGTCAGTTTCTCAAGAAATGTCAAAATAGTCCAAGCACGGTGGCTCATGCTTAAAGTCTTACCACTTGGGAAGGCCAAGGCAGGGGGAGCACTTGAGCACAGCAGTTTGGGGTGACAGTGAGCTTTTATGATGCCATTGCATTCCAGCGTGGAGGACAGAACAAAACCCTCTCTTAAAGAAAAAGTGTATATATATCATATATATATATATGATATATATACCATAAGAAACATCAAAATAATTGTCCCTTGTTTGGTTCTCTCTACTTTGGGTCATCCTACGTCTCCAGCTTCTCAGAGGGCCTTTTCTCAGTTTTGTGCTTGGAAGTGAGAGCTTGCCCTCAGAGTTTTAGCCCTCTGTGTTGTGGAGGTCCACATGGCCGGGGCAGATCTCCAGGCAAAGCTGTGAGAAAAAGGAGAGAGTGACGGTCGTGAGCGTCCAATCTGGAGCTTGTCCTGCCTGTGCCCCACACAGTGCCCCACTTGGGTGGGCATCCTGGGGCCGGGAGCACTGGAAAGGGGGGGATGCCTTGTCAGAGCCCTGGGCAGGGAGGGTTTCTTTTCGAGCCTGCTCTCTGTGTAGTGTGTGTGGAGTCTTAGCTCTGACAAGACTGATTTGGGCTTCAAGAGCCTATTTCATTTTATTTCACTTATTTTATTTATTGAGATGGAGTTTCACTCTGTCAGCTGGACGTGAGTTGGCATCAGCCTAACTCACAGCAACCTCAACCTCCTGGGCTCAAGTGATTCTCCTGTCTTAGCCTCCAGAGTAGCTAGAACTACAGGTGCCCGCTACAACACTTGGCTGTTTTTTCTGATTTTTTAGTGGAGACAGGATCTCACTGTTGCTCAGACTGGTCTTGAACTTCTGAGCTCAAGGGATCCTCCCAGAGTGCTAGATTACAGGCGTGAGCCACTGTGTTCTGCCCAAGAGTCTATTTTTGATGCCTTTCTCTTGAAACAGTGTGTGCTTCCACCCTCAGCTGGAAGTCTACAAAGAACAATTAACAGGAGTGAGTGTACTGGATGCCGGTTGGGCATTGTTCGGTGCTGAGCTTTGCAGCTAGCCATTGAGAGTTTGCACCCATGCAAGGTGTTCCCACGTCTGCCATGCCTTTTGGCCTGTGGGTCCTGTGCATGGTTTTCATGACTTGCTGTCTGTCTGAGTCTTCCAGGCATGATGGCGTTCTTGCAGATCTTGCTGTACCCTCTTAACAAGCAAAAAGAAGCAGTCTTCCATAACTGCCCTATTTCTAAAATATACTTGCACAGAGTACATTAGAGTTGCCTTCCAAGGGCTGTGTCCTCCTTAGGTGGGCTTTCCTGGACAATGGACGGTGATGCCTTGCTAGAAGGGCTGCTTGGCTTTGCATACCACCTTTGGACTCCTAGGGCCGGTGCTGTGATCTCCGACCTCTGGTCCTCAGGGCAGACTTCTGGGTTTGGTTTTCTTCTGTGCTTCTAGGGCCCTTCTGTGGGTTGTCTGGCTGTGATCCAGATTGGGCTCTGGGCCTGCCTGTGTTGATTTGGAAAACTTATTTCCCTCCTTATATGCAAATTAAGTATTATTTCGCCTCTGTCCCTTAGTTATGATTTCACTGTGGGTTTTGGTTAGGTTTATTTGTCTTCTATATGAAGTTTAAAGCGTGCGAGGAGAGATTTCAGCTGAAGTGACTGCCGTTATCCTGTAGGAACCTAGAAATCTGCTTTCTTACCTTTTACATTGAGATGGTACTCCCTCAATGCTTGATGAAAAATTAAGTAAGATAGCACTTGTTGAATCTCTGGTGTAGTTTCTGACAACTTGACTGCTGTCAAAAAGGTAAGTTTTAAGTGGAAAGATAAATTGTGTTTGTAGGAAGATACAATGAACAGTGTTGGTACCTGGCTGCTTGTTTTTTGGAATCAGAAGATGATTGTTGAGCTCTGGAAGTGTTCTGGTTATTGAGATTTATTTTTGTTGAGTAGAAAGTTTTAGGAAAGGGAATGACAGAGAATAAACACGTCATGGCATCCTTCCTCTATATGTGAAGTCTGACAATAAACCAAGGGATGGAATTCATACCTTTCGGTGTGTGGATAACTATATACCATGAAAAGTCACTTTCCAGGCTTGAGTGATCACATAAAGTTGTATGACATGGAGTATTTAAATATTACTTGGAGGTGTATTTTTTTCCTAATATTTCACGTGATTAATTTTTTTCTTTTCTTTTCTTTTTTTTTTTTTTTTTGAGACAGAGCCTCAAGCTGTCACCCTGGATAGAGTGCTATGGCATCACAGCTAACAACAACCTCAAATTCCTGGGCTCAACTCCTCTTGCCTCTGCTTCCCAAGTAGCTGGGACTGCAGGTGCCCACCACATTGCCTGGCCATTTTTTGGTTGCAGCCATTATTGTCGTTTGGCAGGTCCGGGCTGGATTTGAACCCGCCAGCTCAGGTGTACGTGGCTGGCACCTTAGCCCGCTGAGCCATAGGTGCCGAGCCTTTATTGACCTTTTCAAAGAACCAACTTTTTGATTTATTGATCTGTTGTATAATTCTTTTGTTTTCGATTTCATTTAATTCTGTCCTGATTTTGGTTATTTCTTTTCTTCTGCTGGGCTTAGGGTTGGAATGTTCTTCCTTTTCCAGTTGCTTGAGGTTTCCCATTAAGTTGTTAACTTCCTCTCTTTCCGTTTTCTTGAGGAAGGCTTGCAGTGCTATAAATTTCCCTCTTAGGACTGCCCTTGCAGTATCCCAGAGGTTCTGAAAATTTGTATCTTCATTTTCATTTTGTTCCAAGAATTTGGTGATTCCCTTCTTAATCTTGTACCTGACCCATCTATCATTCAGCATACGGTTATTTAGCTTCCATGTTTTTGTTAGAGTATGCAGATTCCTGTTATTATTGAGTTGAACTTTTATTCCATGGTGGTCCAAGAAGATGCAAGGAATAATTTCTATTCGTTTAAATTTGCTAAGGTTAGACTTGTGACCTAAGGTGTAATCAATTTTGGAGTATGTTCCATGGGGTGCTGAGAAGAATGTGTATTCAATTTTATTAGGATGAAATGTTCTGTAGATGTCTGTTAAATACAGTTGTTGAATGGTTAAGTTTAAATCTAAAATTTCTTTACTTA
>CAUYON010036439.1:0-16409 GCA_963573935.1 Arctocebus calabarensis
CCTGTAGTCCCAGCTACTTGGGAGGCAGAGGCAAGAGACTCGCTTGAGCCCAGGAATTGGAGGTTGCTGTGAGCTGTGATGCCACAGCACTCTATCCAGGGTGACAGCTTGAGGCTCTGTCTCAAAAAAAAAAAAAAAAAGAGAGATGAACAAAGTCTTCATGATATATGGGATACCATAAAGGGACCAAATGTATAAATTAACATAATCTCAGAAGGTGAATAGAAGACAAAAGGTATAGAAACTTATTTAATGAAATAATAAATGCAAAACTTCTTAAATCTAGCAAGATTTTTAGACATTCAGATACCAGAAGCCTATCAATCCCCAAGCAGACACAATGCAAAAAGGTCTTCTTCTCTAAGGCACATTATTGACAAATTGTATAAAGTCCATGACAAAAAAAAAAAAAAAAAAACCCTAAAGTGGCAAGAAAAAAGCATTTGGTCACCTATAAAGGAACTCCTATCAGACTAACAGTGAATTTCCAGAAGAAACCTTATAAAGAGAGAAAAAATATAACATTCAAAGTGCTAAAAGAAAAATACTAGCAGCCAAGAATACTATATTCAGCAAAATTATCTTTCATAAATAAAGTCTTTCAAATACAAAAGCTGAGGAAATTCACAGCCACTAGACCAACCTCACAAGAAATGCTCAAGTAGGCCTAGGAAGAAAAGTGACATTTATCATCATGAAAAATACAAAAAATTAAAACTCAATGGTAAAGCAAACATATAAATGAAAAGGAGAAAGGACTCAAATGATACTATTTTTCCCAAATCACAGGGAAAAATAATAAGAGAAAAAGAAAGGAACAAAATATAAACAACTAGAAAACAATTAACAATATGAGGGGAACTAAATCTTATATATCAATAATAACCCCTAATGTAAATGGATTAAATTATCCACTAAAAAGATATAGACTGCCTGAATGAATAAAAATACACAACCCAACTATATACTGCCTATAAGAACTGTACTTTACCTATAAGGACATGTATAGACTGAAAGTAAAGGGACAGAAAAAAATATTTCAGGCAAATAGAAACCAAAAGTGAGAGGAATAGTTATACTTATATCAGATAAAACAGCCTTTAAGCCAAAAATATACAAAATTTTTAAAATGTCATTATATAATGACAAAGTGATCAATCTAGCAAGAGAAAATAACAATTCTAAACATATATGCACCAACAGTGGAGCACCCAGATTCATAAAGCAAATATTACTAGATCTAAAGAGAGAGAGAGACTCCAATATGATTATAGTGAGGGACTTTAATACCCACTCTCAGCTTTAGAAAGTTCATTTAGACAGAAGATCTACAAAGAAACATAGAGTTTAAATTGGGCTTTAGACTAAATGTATCTAAAAGACAATTATAGAACATTTTATCCAACAATGAAAGAATACAGATTCTTCTCATCAATACAGGAACATTCTACAGATCACATGTTAGGCCACAAAACACATCTCAACAAATTTTGAAAATTCAAAATCGTATCAAGTATCTTTTCAGACTACACTGGAATAAAATTAGAAATCAATACCAAGAGGAACTCTGTAAACTAACCTGAATAAGCATTGGTCAATGAGGAAATAATGATGGAAATAAAATGAAAACACAACATACCTTTCTCCTTGCAATTCTATAATAGATTAAAACACACATACACATATATACCAAAACCTGTGAGATACAGGAAAAGCAGGAATAACAGGGAATTTTATAGCAATACACAGCTTCATCAAAAATGTAGGAATATTTCAAATAAACAATTTAACAACAGACCTCAAGGAACTAGAAAAGCAAGAACAAACCAAACTCAAAATCAGTAGAAGAAAATAAATAAAAATCAGAGTAGAATTAAACAAAATATATACTAAAAACACAATACAAAGGATCAATGAAATAAAATTGATAAATCACTAACTACACTAACCAAAAAAAAAAAAAAAAAAAAAAAGCCAAATAAATAAAAGAACTAAAGTATAAGGGCTGGGCGCCACAGCTGTTTGTCTCTCTTCACAGTTGAGCTTTAACACCAATACTGTGGTTTCTTAGGATAGAAAGAGTTTGGATGATATCAAAACAGAGTTAGCTTGTGCTATCTCACCAAGTAGGTAGAGTTTGGATGATATCAAAACAGAGCTAGCTTGTGCTATCTCACCAAGTAGGTCCTCAGAGTCTCTGGCCAAAACTCTGAAAGGGGCTTTTGTAAGGTTGTAGGAGATAAGCCAAAATTACAAAGCCTAGCACTTTGGTAAGGGGCTATCTCTACTACCTGGGAACCCCAATTCAATCTCACCCTACCAGTTCTAATAACCAAATGGTGGAAAATAAACATGGTGCAGACCCAACAGAAGAAGTCTGGGAACATGAATAGCCAGAGTACAGCAACCCCCAACCAAGAAATGACAAAGGAGACACAACTGAAAATGCGATGCATATACAAATGGCAGCAATGTCAGAAATCAAATTCAGAATATAGATGGCAAATAAGATAAATAGAATGGAAGAAAAGATAAAAATTGAATTCCAAAGAGGAGTTCTAAAGTTGTTTCAAGAAATTAATGAAATCAGGGTGGCACCTCTGGCTCAGCGAGTAGGGTGCCAACCCCATATACTGAAGGTGGCAGGTTCAAGCCCAGCCTCAGCTAAACTGCAAAACAAAAAAATACCTGGGTGTTGTGGTAGGCACCTGTAGCCCCAGCTATTCAGGAGGCTGAGGCAAGAGAATCACCTAAGCCCAAGAGTGGGAGGTTGCTGTGAGCTGTGTGATGCCACGGCACTCTACTGAGGGCGATAAAGTGATACTCTGTCATTTACAAAAAAAAAGAAAAAAAGAAAAAAGAAAGAAATTAATGAATTCAAAGCCCAAGTCACCAAAGATATAGACATAATGAGAAAAGAGATCGCAGAGCTCAAGGAAACAAAAAAGTTAGTTGAGGAGCTCCAAAATACAGTAGAATCCCTCAGTAATAGAGCTAATCAGGCAGAAAAAAGGATCTCTGAAACTGAAGACAAAGCTTTTGAACATTCCCAAACACTCAAAGAGGCAGACAAATGGAGAGCAAAAACTGATCATTCCTTGAGAGAGTTGTGGGATCACTCCAAAAGATCAAACATTTGTCTTATAGGAATTCCCGAAGGAGAAAAGGATGGTCCTAAAGATATAGATGCTCTATTCCAAGAGATTTTGGAGGAGAATTTCCCAAACATTGCAAGAGATACAGAACTTCAGATAGCAGACAGTTTCAGAACCCCAGCAAGACTCAATCAAAATAAAGCATCTCCTAGACACATTGTAATTACCTTTGCCAAAATTAAGATGAAGGAGAAAATTCTGCAAGCAGCCAGACATAAGAAAAGCATCACCTACAAAGGGAGAAGTATCAGAATGACTGCAGATCTCTCAGCCGAAACATTTCAAGTCAGAAGACGATGGTCATCAACCTTCAATCTCCTAAAACAAAACAACTTCTAGCCCAGGATCCTGTATCCAGCTAAACTGAATTTCATTTGTGATGGAGAAATCAAATACTTTAATGACAGACATGTTGAAGAAATTTGCCATAACTAAACCAGCTCTCCAGGATATTCTCAGACTCATCCTCCACAATGGCCAGTGCAATGCTCTACCTCCAAAGTAAACTTACCTAGAAATTTTTGAACAAAACCCAACTTCCACAGTGGTGAAAGGATTAAAAATGTCCACTGGACATCCCCAAATCATGATACCCCAAATACAACCAGGTTATCAATTCTCTCAATTAACGTGAATGGTTTAAATTGTCCTCTAACGAGGCATAGGCTGGCTGACTGGATACATAAACCCAGACCGGATATCTGCTGTATACAAGAATCTCACCTTACCTTAAAGATAAAAATAGACTCAGGGTGAAGAGATGGACTTGTATATTACAGGCAAATGGAAACCAGAAAAAAGCAGGGGTTAGAATTTTAGTAGCAGATACAACTGACTTTAAAACAACAAAGATAAAGAAAGATAAAAAAGGTCACTACATATTTGTCAAGGCAAACACCCAACATGAAGAGATTTCAATAATTAACATTTATGCACCCTACCAGATGCTCCTTATTTCATAGGGCAGACCCTAATGGATACGAACAACTTGATATCTTCCTGCACTATAATAGTTGGAGATTTAACACGCTGATGACAGTTTTGGATAGATCCTCCGAGAAGAAACTAAACAAAGAAATATTAGACGTAAATTTGACCCTAGAACATGGACTTTATAGACCTCTACAGAATATTTCACTTTAATAAAACTGAATATACATTCTTCTTATCAGCCCACAGGTCATCCTCCAAAATAGATCATATCCTAAGGACACAAGTCTAACCTCAGAAATTTAAAAGTATAGAAATTATTCCTTATATTTTCTTGGACCACCATGGAATAAAAGTTAAACTCTATAGTAACAGGAATCTTCATACTCAAAGTCATAGAAACTAAATGATCTTAGGCTAAATGACAGCTGGGTCAAAGATGAGATTAAGAAGAAATCATCAGATATTTGGGACAAAATGATAACAAAGACACAAATTATCAAACCTGTGGGATACTGCAAAGGCAGTCCTAAGAGGGAAATTTATAGCATTGGAAGCCTTTGTCAAGAAAACAGAAAGAGAGGAAGCCAACAACCTAATAGATCATCTGAAGCAACTGGAAAAGGAAGAACATTTCAATCCCAAACCCAGCAGAAGAAAAGAAATAACAAAAATTAGGGCAGAATTAAATGAAATTGAAAACAAAAGAATCATTCAGAAGATCAATGAAAGAAAAAGTTGTTTTTTTGAAAAGATTAACAAAATTGATAAACCTTTGGCCAACCTAACCAGAAATAAAGAAGTAAAATCTCTAATATTGTCTATCAGAAACAATAAAGGAGGCTCAGCCCTGTGGCTCAAGTGGCTAAGGTGCCAGCCACATACACCTGAGCTGGTGGGTTCGAATCCAGCCCAGGCCCGCCAAACAACAATGACGGCTGCAACCAAAAAATAGCCAGGTGTTATGGTGGGCTCCTGTAGTCCCAGGTACTTTAGAGGTAGAGGCAGGAGAACTGCTTGAGCCCAGGAGTTGGAGGTTGCTGTGAGCTGTGATGCCAGATCACACTGGCATCACACTGTACCAGGGCAACAGCTTGAGGCTCTGTCTCCAAAAAAAAAAAAAAAAAAGAAAGAAAGGATAAAGGAGAAATAATAACAGACACTTCAGAAATTCAAAAAATCCTCAATGATTACTACAAAAATATTCCCAAGAATATGAAAATCTGAAGGAAATGGACCAATACCTGGAAGCAGGCCACCTTCCTAGACTCAACCAGAAAGAATTAGAAATCTTGAATAGACCTATATCAATCACTGAAATAGCATCACAAAATCTCCCCCAAAAAGAAAAGTCCAGTACCAGATGGTCATCTAACTCCAATAAGATTAGCCCACATCACAAAATACCAAAACTACAGCTATTAGTGTGGATGTGGAGAGAAGGGAACGCTTCTACACTGCTAGTGGGAATGCAAGCTAATATGACTTTTTTTTTTTTTTGTAGTGACAGAGTCTCACTTTATCCCCCTCAGTAGAGTGCCGTGGCATCACACAGCTCACAGCAACCTCCAACTCCTGGGCTTAGGCAATTCTCTTGCCTCAGCCTCCAGAGTAGCTGGGACTACAGGCGCCCGCCACAACACCCGGCTATTTTTCTGTTTTGCAGTTCGGCCGAGGCCGGGTTTGAACCCTCCACCTTCAGCATGTGGGGCTGGTGCCCTACTAGATGAGCCACAGGCGCCGCCCTAATATGACCTTTTTGGAAAGAGGTTTGGAGAACACTGAAGGAACTAAAAGTAAACCTACCGTTTGATCCTGCAATTTCTCTACTAGGTATATACCCAGATGATCAAAAATTATTTTACAACAAAGACATTTGCACCAGAATGTTTATTGCAGTCCAATTCATAATAGCCAAGACATGGAAACATCCCTAGTGCCCTTTGACCCATGAATGGATTAACAAATTGTGGTATATGTATACCATGGAATACTATACAGCCATTAAAAGATGGAGACTTCACATCTTTTATGTTTACCTGGATGGAGCTGGAACATATTCTTCTTAGTAAAGTACCTCAAGAATGGAAAAAAAAAGTATCCAATATACTCAATATTACTATGAAATCAATATATAATCACCTACACACTCATATGAATGGCAAAACATAACTATAGTCCAGAAAGGGGAAGGGAAGAGGAGACAGAGGGGAGGGAAGGAGGGACATGGGAGGGGACAGGGTATTTGTGGGGACCTCAACTAATGTGCATAATGCAATGATACATTTCAAAACTATTAAGAAATGAGTATAATTGTGATGGATGTGTTACTTAGTTCAATGTAAGCATTTCACATTGTATATCGAAGCAGTACCCTGAACCTTATAAATGCATCAATGTACAAAGTTATGATTTAAAAAATAAATAAATAAATAAAAAGACTTTTCTAAAAAGCCCAGGAGGGGCTGCCAATTCTACCAAACATAATAATAATAGGTAATAATAACAATTCTCCTCAAACTATTATAAAAAATTGAACAGGAGAGAATAATTCTCCCTAACTCATTCTATGAGCCCAGCTTTACCCTGATAGCAAAACGAGACAAGGACACAACAAAAAAAGAAAACTACCAGTCAATTTCCCTGATAAATATAGATACAAAAATCTTGAACAAAATACTAGCAAATCTAATTCAGTACCACATGAAAAAGATAACACACTATGATCAAACGGGATGTATACCTGGGACACAAGGATAGTGTCACATTCCAGAAAAAGAGTTCCAAAATGTTCTGAAGGGTAGACTGGGCACTGGCTTCAGTGCATAGATAGCATCCCAAGGGGAGTACTTTATTGGTGACCGTAGTGTTTAGCAGTGAAGGATATAGTACTTTTTCTAGGATGAGTTGGCAAACTTGTCAGAACTCACATGTAGTTCATTCTTTCTTTGCTGCTCTACAGTATTCCATTGTATGATTTTTTTTTTGCAGTTTTTAGCCGGGGCTGGGATTGAACCCACCACCTCCAGCATATGGGGCCGGCACCCTACTCACTGAGCCACAGGCATTGTTCGAAGTTTAGTTTTCTTCTTAAAAAATATCTATAGGGGCTCAGCACCTGTGGCTCAACGGGCTAAGGCGCCAGCCACGTACACCTGAGCTGGCAGGTTCGAATCCAGCCCGGGCCTGCCAAAACAACAATGATGGTTGCAACCAAAAAATGGCTGGGTGTTGTGCCGGGCACCTGTAGTCCCAGCTACTTGGGAGGCGGAGGCAGGAGACTCGTTTGAGCCCAGGAGTTGGAGGTTGCTGGGAGCTGTGATGCCACAGCACTCTATCCAGGGTGACAGCTTGAAGCTCTGTCTCAAAAAAAAAAAAAAAAATCTATAGGATGTCCAAGGAACCATCTGCTCAACAACTACAAATATAGATTTGTTGCAAGGAAAAGATGGGGATATAGACATGGTAGTTATTTCCATAAATATTCTTATTAAAGCAAAAGCAATAAAATTAGATGAGATTATTTAGGAAAAACATATGCCTTAGGAAAAAAGACACCAAGTAGAAACCTAGGGCATCCCAATATTTTAGAGGGAATCAGACAAGAGACTGAAAATGGATGTTCAGAGAAATAAAAGGCAATGCACTTTGTTCAAATCTCAGCTGTTAAAAAGCTATATGACCATTAGAAAATTACTTAACCTTTCTGTGTGTTTTTCTTCTATAAAAACATCATGATAATAGACACAACTATGTGAATCAAGTGAAATGTGGAAAAAATCAGACAAAATAGTAAAATGCAATATAAGGAGATAGCATTTCCTTTTCTTTTTTTTGAGACAGAATCTCACTATGATGCCCTCAGTAGAGTGCTATAGGGCACAGTAACCGCAAACTCTTGGGCTTAAATGAGTCTCTTGCCTTAGCCTCCCAAGTAGCTGGGACTATAGGTGCCCACTACAATGCCTGGCTATTTTTGTTGTTGTTGTAGTTGTCATTGTTGGTTAGCAGGCTTGAGCCAGGTTCGAACTCGCCAGCCCCATATGGCCAGTGCTCTAACCACTGAGCTACGGGCAC
Source organism: Arctocebus calabarensis (assembly GCA_963573935.1). Lineage (NCBI taxonomy): Eukaryota > Metazoa > Chordata > Mammalia > Primates > Lorisidae > Arctocebus > Arctocebus calabarensis. Next base: position 8,163 of record CAUYON010036439.1, read on the forward strand.
TGAGCCTGATATAACATTTTCCTGATGGGTAGGTAGCATACAGTGTTATGTTTTGTTTGGTTTGGTTTGAAGGCCAGAGAAAGAATTGGAATATGTGTATATGAATGAAAAGGAGTCAAAGGAATGAGGTTTAAAATATAGGAAAAAGTGGGGGACAGTTGGAGAGAAACAGGCCCCTTGAGATAGAAGAAAAATATGAATGCACACTGCCATAGGCAGATCTAGAAAGGTGAAAGATACCAAGGTAGATTGGATCGGAAGATCTTCTATGCAATACTTTGTTATCTCCAGAGTGTGGGAGATGGAGTACAGAGAATGGTTACAAATACTAATAAATGACTAATATACTTGTGATGAAGAAGGGAAAGAAAGCTAAAAGGAAGAGGTTAAAGTTTGTTAAGAATTGTTGACCAGGCATGAGGCTCACACCTGTCATCCTAGTACTCTGGGAGGCAGAGGCAGGTGGATTGTTTGAGTTCAGGAGTTGGGAGACCAGCCTGAGCAAGAGCGAGACCTCGTCTCTACTAAAATTAGAAAAACTAGCTGGATGTAGTGGTGTATGCCTATAGTCCTAGCTACATGGGAGGCTGAGGCAGGAGGATTGTTCAAGCCTAAGAGTTTGAAGTTGCTATGAGCTATGAAGACGCCATGGTACTCTACCCAGGGCAACAGAGGGAGACTATGTCTCTAAAAAAGAAAAACAATTGTTAAGAAATGTATAAACATATTAATGTTAAGTTCCTTTTTTTTTTTTCAGTGTTTCATCAGTTGCCCTGAGTTGAGTGCTATGGCATCATAGCTCACAGCAACCTCAAACTCTTGGGCTCAAACAATCCTCTTGTCTCAGCCTTCTGAATAGCTGGGACTAAAGGCACTCACCATAATACCTGGCTAGTTTTTCTATTTTTAGTAGAGATGGGGGCCTCACTTTGTTCAGGCTAGTCCTTGAACTCCTGGGCTCAAGCAATCTGCCTGCCTTGGCCTTGCAGAGTGCTAGGATTATAGGCTTGAGCCACTGCCCCTGGCCTACTATTCAGTTCTTCATGAATAAGAGCTGACAAGACACACAGTAGAAAGACAAGGGGCAAGAGAGGTAAGGATGCTGGCTGGAAAGACTGACTTAGTGACTTAATTCTTAGAGTCAAGTCACTAGAAAGCAGAAATAAAAAGATAAACTTTACTGTGTTCCTGACAAATAATTAAAAATTCTGAATTTTAAAAAAATAAATAAAAATTCTGAATTAGTAACATTAATAGTATTACCAACATATTAATGGCCTTATGTTTAACTGTCAAAAAGATTAACTATTAATACATACTACTTCATAAGATACATTTATATTACACAAATTCAATATTTGGTGTAAGACATCAAATCTGAACTCTTGAGAGATTTTCAAATTTGAAGGCTTAGACTAGTCATCTTGATTGTGCCACAGAGCTACCATGTATAAAAGGAGCCAAAACGAAAGCCTATCTCTTGGTACTTACGACAAATCAGTTTACTTAGAACATATAACTTTTACCCTTATGTTAAATTATTCTACCTATAAAACAGAAATGATAATACTTCACAGTGTTGTTATGAGGATTAAATGAGGCAATAAATACATCTAGAATAGTCCCTGATAAATAATAAACACTGAACAAAAGCAGCCATTAATAGCATAATAGTCTGACGATTTAAATTATTCAAAGTACTTATGCATTTCATAATGCATGATGATTTTTACATAAAAGCAAAAGGAAAATAGCAAGTTTAAACCAAAATATAAGGAATAAAATACATTAATTTTCTCCAAAAATAAAATATTTAGAAGAAATGTCTTTCTTTAAAAATATTAAAATATAAAATTTATTCAAAAGCAATAAAATAACAGCTTATAAGAAGTATGAGCTACATATAAGGAAATACAGCGCAGTACCAAAAATTCCATTTTTTCATCACATGGATATCTTCTTCTAATTATAAATTTTCTCCCTGGAATAGTAATGCAAAATAATAGATTAATACTTATAATATTATTATATTGATTTAGCATTAAAAATATACTATAATAATCAAGAATAACTTAAAACAAGAATGGGAAATATAGGCCAGGCATGGTGGTTCACACCTATAATCTTAGCACTCTGGGAAGCGGAGGTGGAGGATCACTTTACCTCAGGAGTTCAAGACCAGCCTGAGCAAGAGTGAGACTCCCTACTAAAAATAGAAAAGTTAGCTGGGTGTTGTGGTGGGCACTTGTAGTCCCAGTCACTGGGGAGTCTGAGACAGAAGGATCTCTTGAGCCCAGGAGTCTGAGGTTGCTGTGAATTAGTCTCATGTCAGAGCACTCAAGCCGGTGGCAAACAGTGAGACTGTCTCAAAACAAACAAATAAAGAAACCCCAAAGAATGGGAAATATGTAGTGAACTGAAAAACATGAATCAGAGAAAGTCAATAATGGACCACAGGAATATAAAAATCAAATAATTCTGGTTTGGGGTGGTAGGTGTGAGTGTGAAGTTAAACTAAAACAGTTTTAAAATTCAAAACAAGGGATATGAAAATAAGATACTTAGGCTTGGCGCCTGTGGCTCAAGCGGCTAAGGCACCAGCCACGTACACTGGAGCTGGCGGGTTCGAATCCTGCCCAGGCCCGCCAAACAACAATGATGGCTGCAACCAAAAAATGGCCGGGCGTTGTGGCGGGCACCTGTAGTCCCAGCTACTTGGGAGGCGGAGGCAGGAGACTCGCTTGAGCCCAGGAATTGGAGGTTGCTGTGAGCTATGATGCCACAGCACTCTATCCAGGGTGACAGCTTGAGGCTCTGTCTCCAAAAAAAAAAAAAAAAAAAAAATCAGAAATATCTGAACAGGGGTGGTGCCTGTGGCTCAAGGAGTAGGGCGCAGGCCCCATATACTAGGGGTGGCGGGTTCAAGCCCAGCCCCAGCCAAAACTGCAAAAAAAAGAAAAAAAAAGAAAATATTTAGATATCAGTGTCATATTATGGTTTGATTGATGGCACAGTAAAGAAGAATGAAAGGCTAAGTGAAAGTCAATAAAAAAGAGGGATGAAAAAGAAAAAACAGTAAAAAAAAAAAACAACAGAGAAATGTTTTCATATAAAAGCAACATAACATAGAGAAGTAGAAAAATAGAGGGAAAAGGCCCAGGAGACTTTTTAAAAACATGGGTCAAATCTTCTTGTCATACTTTGGTCTTTACTTGGGCTATGAATTTGAAAATGTTATCATGTCTCTAGGTATTTAAGTATATTCCAGTTTAAACTTTTTTTCTGTCTTTAACTATTTTCCCTTAGCTGACTTTCTCATTTCTTATTTTTCATCTTATTGCATGGCATACATACCATATCTTGTAAACTTTTTACAATCCCTTTTTGGAAATAAGATGGATATAAGTAGGACTTCTTATAAATGCCTAATAAACTGTGTATGAGCTAATTCATCAATGTTCATAGCACTTCCACTACTCTAATTCCAAAATAGGGTTAGAATAAGTTTTGGATTAACATGAAGTCTCTGAGCTCCCTGAAATTATGTTCTAAATAGTGTGCATGGGTAATTTTGGGGGTTCTAAAGCTTTTGTTAGACTCTAAAGGCAGAATTCTGTTGTGTTAGAGGCTTTATTACTACATGAGTCTTGACTACTAACATAGTTAACCATTAGGTAAATATTTGGACTGTAACACAAGAAAGGAAGTTCACCCCTATTAAACACTTCTCATGCACTGATTTCCATGTTATTTCTTTCTTAAATTTCAGATTGATGAGGGTACAAATGTTTAGAAATGTTTCAAAAGAAGTGTTTCATTTCATTTTTTTTTTTTGAGACAGGCCTCAAGCTGTCACCCTGGATAGAGTGCTGTGGCATCACGGCTCACAGCAACCTACAATTCCTGGGCTCAGGTGAGTCTCTTGCCTCCGCCTCCCAAGTAGCTGGGACTACAGGCACTCACCACAACGCCCAGCCATTTTTTGGTTGCAGCTGTCATTGTTGTTTGGTGGGTCCTGGCGGGTCCGGGCTGGATTCGAACCTGCCAGCTCAGGTGTATGTGGCTGGAGCCTTAGCCCGTTGAGCCACAGGCGTCGCCAAGCCCACTGTTTTCAATTCTAAGGGCAAGGTGAAGTTGTAGTTGAGCCTTCACCCAATGTGAAAACTCACATTGTGCACATTAGGTGATTCCATGTTCTTTGATCATTATCGCTGAACTTTTAAGACTGCATTTTCTGGAGCAGGACTGGATTAAGGACAGTTGATGCCCTATACATAGCCCAATAATGGTGCTTAAAATAAATTGCTCCAGAGTCCTTCCATTGCTTAAAAATAAATTGCTTAAGAGTCCTTCAGACAAATTGGCTGATGAGTTAAATGCTATCCAGACCCAGCCACCTGGGTTTACTTTTTTTGTTTGTTTGTTTCCTGAAGACAGTCTCACTTTGTCACCCTGGCTAGACTGCAGTGGTCTCATTATACTGCAACCTGAAATTCCTGGGTTCAAGTGATCCTCCCACATCAGACTTCCAGAGTACTAGGATTACAGCCACAAGCCACCATGTTCAGCCTGGTTTTTACTCTTGATGGAAGTGAAACTCACAACATGTATCAGAAGCAAGTTTAATATCTGATGACACCTTCAAATCAAACTTTTAGACTTCAGACTCGGAGCCTGTAGCTCAGGGGCTAGGGCGCCAGCCACATACACCGGAGCTGGCGGGTTCAAATCCAGTCCGTGCCTGCCAAACAATAATGACAACTACAAAAAAAAATAAAAATAAAAATAAAAAATAGCTGGGCATTGTAGTGGGCCCCTATAGCCCTAGCTACTTGGGAGGCTGAGGCAAGATAATCGTTTAAGCCCAAGAGTTTTAGGTTGCTGTGAGCTGTGACACCACAGCACGACAGCTTGAGACTCTGTCTCAAAAAAAAAAACTCAGAAGGGTTATTGGACTAGAATAGCTTTTTTTTTTTTTTGACAGAGTTTTACTCTATTGCCCAGGCTTAAGTGCTGTGGCCTCAGCCTACCTCACAGCAACCTCAAGCTCCTGTGCTCAAGAGATCCTCCTACCTGAGCCTCTTGAGTAGCTGGGACTACAAGCGCCATTCACAATGCCCGACTAATTTTTTCTGGGTTTTTTTGTAGAGACGAGGTCTTGCCCTACTCAGGCTAGTCTTGAGCTCCTGAGCTCAAGGGATCCTCCCAGAGTGCTAGGGAGCCTCCAAGTCTAGCCTGAGCAGAGGTTCTTAAATAGAGATATACTATCATTTAGGGAACATTCTAGAAATTTGTGAAGGTACTTTTTGGTTGTCATTATGTTAGAGGAAAAAGGGATATTGTGCTTCTGGCATTTAATGGGGGAGGAACAAATGATGTCAGATGTCCTATATTTTGCAGAGTTGTTCCACGCAATAAACCTATATAGCTGGCAATTCTAGCTTTGTTAGTCTACTTGTGCTTTCCCACTCAGGATAACTATTTCCTATAACGTCCCTGTTCTTAAACCTCTCATGTTTTACCCTGCCTTAGCTAATAACCCTGCTTTTTATTTCACTAAGAATATAAAAGCAATCAATAAAGAAATTCCATTCTGCTGTCATTCCTACGTGGATGAACTGCCCTGTCTCTTACCCAAGACCAACTCCTCTACTTCTCTCCTGGATCTAATTTCTTAAACCCTACCCTAAGAATTTTACTCCTTCTCAAAAAAAAAAAAAAAAAAAAGAAAGAATTTTACTCCTCTAGTCTCTGTCCTGAATTATCAGTTTCCCTAGCTATTTAATCATTCCAATCAACACAAACAGCTGTTTTTATCTTTTATAGTTTAAAAAAAAAATCAAAAAACTCCCCTTGGGCCAGGCGCTGCGGCTCAGGCCTATAATCCTACCACTCTAGGAGGCCCAGACGGGTAGATTGCTTAAGCTCATGAGTTTGAAACCAACCTGAGCAAGAGTGAAACCCTGTCTCAACTAAAAATGAAAGACTGAGGCAGGAGGATCTCTTGAGTCCAAGAGTTCAAGGTTGCTGTGTGCTACGATGTCACAGCACTTGAGGGTGACAAAATGAAACTGTCTCGAAAACAAAAAAACAAAAGACTCTCCTTGACATCACACCCCCCTCATTTCTTTGCTTTACTCTTTATCAAGAGTTGTCTGCTCTTGGTATTTCCATTTTGTGTCTTCCTTTTCTCTGCTAAACTCACTCTACATTAGGCTTTCATTCCCATAATTATTGTGAAGCCATTTTTTTTTTTTTTTTGAGACAGAGTCTCAAGCTGTCGCCCTAGGTAGAGTGCCATGGTGTCACAGCTCACAGCAACCTTAAACTCTTGGGCTTACCTGATTCTCTTGCCTCAGCCTCCTGAGTAGCTGGGATTATAGGTGCCTGCCACAACGCCTAGCTATTGGCTATTTTTTTGTTGCAGTTGTTGTTGTGGTTTTAGCTGGCCCAGGCCAGGTTCAAACCTGCCAGCCTCAGTGTACGTGGCCACTGCCCTATGCACTGAGCTATGGGTGCTGCCCTCTGAAGCCATTCTTATAAAGGTCATCAATAATTTCAACATGGCTTGGTGCCCGCAGCACAGTGGTTCTGGTGCCAGCCACACACACCGAGGTTGGCTGATTCTAACCCAGCCCAGGCCAGTTAAACAATGCAACAAAAAATAGCCTGGCATTGTGCCAAGCACCTATAGTCCCAGCTACTTGGGAGGCTGAGACAAGATAATCACTAAATCCCAAGAGTTTGAGGTTGTTGTGAGCTGTGATGCCACAGCATTCTACCAAAGGCAACATAATGAGACTCTGTCTCAAAAAATAAATAAATAAAAATAACCTCAACATTAGCAAAAGCAATCAAATGTCAGTTTCACTTTATTTGGCAACATTTGGCCAATCTTACTCTTATTCTTGAAACACGTTGTAAGAAATTATTATACTTTCCTTTTTCTCCTGTCTCCCTGATTACTTCTTAGTTACCTTTATTAGATCTTTAACTTTTTTTTTTTCCCCTTGAGACAGAGTCTCAAGCTGTCACTCTAGGTAGAATGCCATAATGTCATAGCTCACAGCAACCTCCAACTCTTGGGCTCAAGATATCCTCTTGCCTCAGTTTTTCTATTTTTAGTAGAGAAAGGGTCTCGCTTTTGTTTAGGCTGGTCTCCAATTACTGAGCTCAAGCAATCCACCTGCATTGGCCTCCCAGAGTACCAGGATTACAGGCATGAGCTACTGTGCCTGGTCAGATCTTTAACTGCTTGAATGCTAAAAATAAAATGCTAGGTGGTGCAGTGGCTCACATCTGTAATCCTAGCACTCTGGGAGGCCGAGGTGGGTAGATTGCCTAAGCTCAGGAGTTTGACACCAGCCTGAGCAAGAATGAGACCCTGTCTCTAAACACAGCTGGGCATTGTGTCCAGTGCCTGTAGTCCTAGCTACTTGACGGGCTAAGGCAAGAAGATCACTTGAACCCAGAGTTTGAGGTTGCTGTGAGCTATGACATCATGGCACTCTACCAAGGGTGATGAAGTGAGATTCTGTTTCCAAAATAAATATATAAATAAATAAATCATAAAAAAATAAAAATAAAATGCTAAAAGTGAAATTTTGGCCAGGAAAGCCTGATAAAAATCTATGCATGTGTTTAAAACTACAGTTGCATTTACTGTGTATCACTTATTCAGCCATTTAATTCATCCAATAAATACTTAGCTGAATATATGACTAGCATTTACTATATACGAGGCTCTGGAAATAAACAAAAATGACAAATACCCTGTCTGCACAGAGCTTACATTTTAGTGGGGGAGACAATCAATAAACAAGTAAACAGGGGCCAGGCATGGTGGCTCACACCTGTAATCTCAGCACTTGGGAGGCTGAGGAGGGTAGATTGCCTGAACTCACAGGTTCGAGACCAGCCTGAGCCAGAGTGAGACCTCGCCTCTAAAAATATAGCCAGGTGTTGCGGTGGATGCCTATAGTCCCAGATACTTGGGAGGTTGAGGCAAGAGAATCTCTTGAGCCCAAGAGTTGGAGGTTGCTGTGAGCTGTGATGCTATAGAACTCTATTGAGGGTGACAGTTTGAGACTCTGTCTCAAAAAAAACAGAAATTGATTAAACAACTTAATGGTGACACCAATGGAGATATAAAAATAATTACATTTAAAATGAGCTATTCTTCCTAGAACTGTGGAAAACTCCTTGTTGTATAGAATAATTTTGGGATGATATAGTATGTTTCATTTA
>CAUYON010036440.1:0-14027 GCA_963573935.1 Arctocebus calabarensis
GAGAGAGGGAAGGAGCAAGGGGGGGTCTTGGTGTGTGCCACACCTTTTGGGGGCAAAACATGATTGTAAGAGGGACTTTACCCAACAAATGCAACCAGTGTAACATGGTTTCTTGTACCCTCAATGAATCCCCAACAATAAAAAAAAAAGTATTTTATTATTTTATCTGAGATGGGGTTGGACCCTGTCACCCAGACTGGAGTGCAGTGATTATAGTTCATTGTAACTTTAGATGCCTGGGCTCGATCAAGTAATCCTCCTGCTTCAGATTAGATGAGACTATAGGTGCATGCCACCACACTTGATTTTTTTTTTTTTTTTTTTTGCAGAAACTGGGTCTTGTTATGTTGCCTAGGTTGGTCTGAAACTCTAGCCTCTACTAGGAGCTTCCCAAAGTGTTAGGACCAAGGGCACAAGCTACTGAACCTGACCCATACATTTCATTTTTATGTAAGCACAAAATGACTTTATACAACTGGTTTTAGAAGCACAAAGAGGTCTCAATTTTCTGTCTTTTTATAAGTGTCCAACCATACCTTATAGGAAAGGTCACTTGGAGCAGTCACACAATATTCTACAAGGAGTTTTCTATTATCATAATTATATCAAACAGTCAGAAATCCTACAGCCCAGTGGCTAAACCCAGGGTAGTTTAGCAATGAAGGCTTGAACATGGGACATAGGTTCCAAGTCTCAGTTATGATCCCAATTTTACACCAAAGCCAGGTGTTTTCTTCCAATATGCTCATATTGAATTGAAATTAAATTCATTTATTTCAGCATGAAAATTCATTTCTATCATGCATTTATGATAATTAGCAAAGATCCTGAATAACAGAAGCACTTACACTAGAAGCCTCTGCAATGTGGGCTTCCTCAAAATAATGCCAGATTTTGCATTTGGAGTGTGATTCCTGGCTGGATAGTCATCTATGCCTGGGATATAGCTTTATTTGATACATAAACAAGTCATCCAAACTACACCTTTTCCCCTGATATATTAATGTTGAAAGCATCTTGGAGGGGAAACTCGAATAGGACTTAAAATTGTAAATAAATATTTTAATATATATATTTTTTCTTCCTCAATCTAAACAGCAACTTGTAGTAAAGTGTAAGGCATGTAGTTGGTAATGTCTTAATCTGTTTCACACTGCTGTAAAGAATACCTGAGAACGGCTCAGCGCCTATGGCTCAACGGGCTAAGGCGCCAGCCACGTACACCTGGGCTGGTGGGTTTGAATCCAGCCCGGGCCCGCCAAACAACAATGACGGCTACAACCAAAAAATGGCTGGGTGTTCTGGTGGGTGCCTGTAGTCCCAGCTACTTGGGAGACCGAGGCAGGAGACTCACTTGAGCCCAGGAATTAGAGGTTGCTGTGAGCTGTGATGCCACAGCACTCTGTCCAGGGTGACAGCTTGAGGCTCTGTCTCAAAAAAAAAAAAAAAAAAAAAAATAGAATACCTGAGACCGGGTAATCAACAGAGGAAGTTATTTGCCTTACAATTCTGCTGGCTGAAAGATTAGGTATCTTGCAGAAGCCTTAAGTCGCTTCTACTCTCATGGCAGAAGGTGAAGGGCAGCCAGCATGCCCAGAGATCACTTGGTGAGAGAGGAAGAGGGGAGTGCAAGGCTCTTTTTAACAACCAGTTTTCTAGGCAACTAGTGGAGTAAGAATTTACTCACTGCTCCCTCAAGCCCCTGACTGGAGGGCAATTGCCTGTTCACATGGGATCCACTCCCATTCTACCATTAGGTACCACCTCTAGTATTGGGGATCCAATTTTGACATGAGATTGGAGGGTGACAAATATCCAAAGTATACCCAGTGGCTGACAAATGTTTGAATTGAGTCGTACCATTTTACAATTCTGGATAATAAAAGATGCAAAGTAGTTGTAGTTCTATCTTAAGCTCTTTTCTGCATGTTCCATCTTTTCTGTCTAGACTGACTCTCTGGTTGTAGTACTTTACATATACATATATATGCATATATATATAATATTCTCATGTTTTATATATATTCTCATGTTAAATGACACATTTAAATAATTTAACATAAAAATAGATACATACTTAGAATATTTAATTCTTAATAGTTTCCCAATACATATAGTTGTATTGTCATCAAAGGTTGTAGAAATGAACTACTAAAAATAAAGGCAACTCAGGTTGTTTCATATTAAACTCAGCATTCAAAAGTACCTACAAGTAAAAGCACTATTCCCTCTATGAATCAGAGTTTAATCACCATCTTACATTAAATTTCATCCTCAAAGGGAGTTAGGGTCATAGGGTTGGAAACCATTTATCATTGAGTGATGGCAAACAGGTGATACAGGACATACACTCACATCCAGGTGCACTTGACATTGGCCAGTCAGAAACTTGCTTCCTGGGTGGGCAGCTTACCTACTTCATACCAGCCAGGGGACGAGAGTACCTATTCAGTCATAGAAAACTTCTATCCACCCTGAAGATCGGACACTTGCTTTACTGGAACTGACTCAGGTTATAAAAATCATTTTTACAATATACCATGTATTGGCCCTTCTTTCAGTTCATGCATGGGACCCACCTTGGAGGAAGCCTCACCCTCCACTCACTGGAGGCACTGGCACTGGAAGTCACCTCGCCTCTCCTCCCTTCATCCCCAGCAGTTCCAGCCTATTCTCTACACTCCCACTTACATCTCCATGCAAAACCTCCCATAGTAACCATTGGTAACTCATTCAGAAAGAATGCTCATCTCACTGTAAGCCACCAAATCATTCCCAAAGGAGGACCTTATGGGTTAAATTTTATCTCTCAAAAATTCCTATGTTGAACTCTTGATCCCCAGTACCTCAGAATGTAACTTTTTTGGAGAGAGGATCTCTCCAGAGCTGATGGAGTGAAAATGAGGCCATTACGGCAGGTCCTGATCCAACATGACTTCTGTCCTTATAAGAAGGAGAAATCTGAACACAGATAAGCACAGAAGGACAACAAAGGCAGTGTCAAGAGACATACAAGAAGGCCACATACAGGTGTGGAGGGAGGGCCTGGGATAGACCCTCATCTCCCAGCATCTCAACAGGGACCAACCCTGCCATCACCTTGACCTTGGGCATCTAGTCTACAAACTGGGAGACAGTAGATCTTTGTTTTTCAAGGCATCCAATTTATAGTCCTTTGTTACAAAATCCTGTTACTAGGGGGCATTAGTCTTATTGTTAAGATGAGAGGAATTTTATTCAGAACAGCAATTCCTTTTCTTGCAGAGGGTGGATGGATATCAAATTATCCCCAGAATGGGGCAAATGATTTTTCCAATGTAACAAAGACATGTTAACCAAATACGTCTCCAAATACGTTACATTGCAATATCAAAATATGTCATTATGGTAGAATGGGAAATGTGTATTTGGTCTTTGTTTCTGATTCTTGGCACAGAGTTCTTAAAATTTTTGGAACTGCCTGGGTGATAGAAGCATCTTTTATTTATTTTTTATTTTTTTATTTTTTGGCCAGGGCCAGGTTTGAACTCACCACCTCTGGTATATGGGGCTGGCACCCTACTCCTTTGAGTCAGGCACTGCCCGCATCTTTTATTTTTTTATAACGTTCCCCTTTTGACCATAACTAAGTTGATGTTACCAAAGTGACTCTTGAAGGCCCCTAGGCAGCTTCAGGGAAGGGGCTGGTCTCTAGAAAGGCCAAAGCACAATTAGGAGTTGCAATCTTTAGTCCCAACCCCTGACCTCCCAGGAGGGGAGTGGAGGTGGAAAGTGAATTCAATCACCAATGGCCAATGATTTAACCAGTCACACTCATATAATGAAACTTCCATTAAAAACTGTTAAATAAGGCGGCTCCTGTGGCTCAAGGAGCAGGGTGCCAGCCCCATGTACCAGAGGTGGTGGGTTCAAACCCAGCCAAAAACTGCAACAAACAAACAAAGAGCTGGATAAATGGATACCCCACTGGTGTATGAAAAATCAGAATTGCAGTCACACACATCATATCATGCAAAACAAATGGGAAGATTATGTTATCGTCACTCGTTCATTCACGTTGAGGGATGTTGGAGGTCGGCGGTCCCAGTTCACAAAACCCAGTTGACTTAGTTCAGTAGTTACTCAGCCGAACTAGAAAGTTCAACTGAGGCCCAGAGGTAACCAAAAGCAAAAATGAGTGGAAACTGAAAATAAAATTGGAGCGGCACAGGAAGTGGAGACGGAAAGCAAAAGTCACCTGCACAAGTTTCTCTCTCTTGAGAGAGATTTTATTCAGGAAGAACACAAAGTCTAGAGCACTTCCAAAGAGAGTTGGAAGTGGGTGCCTGTCATGAAGGAGAAAAGGAGAGCGAGAATGAGACACAAAGGCCTGCAGGGTGTAAATACCCTCTCTGGTTGAAATTGGTTGCAATTCTTTCTTTGGCCTCTTTGTGCCTGCAGGCAGTATTGCCCTTTTCTATTGGTCATTGATTATTCTGTCTATTGGTTATTAGTTACCTAGGTTACTCCATACCCACATTCTTACAGGCCCTGCAGACTTCTTGGTTCAGCAGGCCAGGTTTTCCTTCCACTCCCCTTGAAGCCCTTTTCTTAGTATCCCCTCTCTACGGGTACTTACTACAGACAAGGCTCTCGCTGGGCAGTGCCTGTGGCTCAAGGATTAGGGTGCCAGCCCCATACACCGGAGGTGGCGGGTTCAAACCTGGTCCTGGCAAAAAAGGCAAAAAAAACCCCAAAACAGAGAAGACTCTTGCTGCTGTCCTTATAACTCAAAGAACTAGGAAACCCAGCCCCAGGTTCCCTCAGAGTCACCTTGCAGCCCATGCTTGATCCTAAGCGTCCATTTCTACAGTGTTTGCTTGAAATCCAGCTCCCCTTAGACACTGCTGCCTGGCCAGCAGCTGAGCACAGACAGGAAGAGTAGGAGAGTGTGGGTGAAGTCAGGAAGGAAACTAACCTTGGCTTAACCTCCCACCAGATTTCCTTTCTTCTCCCTCCCACTCCCATTCTTCAAGGCTTTTTGGTCAAGAAATAAAGGAAGAATGAAATACAAATTACTAGTTGGAGGTCACTGCTGTTTTTAAGTCACCCACGAATCTCACCTCCAAGCCAATTAGATTTCTCTGAGCCAAGGCAATTTCCCTTCACCTCTACCTTATACTTATCCTACATGAACATCCACCCCCAATTCACTCACCCCCAGACACACAGACGTAAAAGTCCTTCCACGTTCCCTGCCTCCCTTATCTTATACCCTTTGAAATGTTGAATGGGTGAACTTGTAAATTGTTTTGCCAAATTTCTCTGGACTTTTTAGAAGAAAAATTCTCTGAACTGAAGACTGAATACACTGAGGCAAGTTCCTCCAATAATAGAGGGAAAATATTATAGATTTCCAGGTAGAAAGAACAACTTATTTCAAAGGTTAATTCACTGATTCAGATTAGCACTGGACTTCTCATTTTTAGAACCAGAAGCTAACCAATCACAGAGTTAGATCCATGAACTATTTAGAGAAATGAAGTGGAACCCATGAAACCTATAAGAAAACCAATGCCGTTCCACTAGCATAATGAAAGAAAAATATGTGTTAAGATATATAAGAATTCAAAGTATACATTACCCGAGTTCTTTATAGGAGAAAAACTCTGGAGAATGAACCACAATTAACAAATAAATCAAAACAGAGATAAAAGTAGGGTGTTTGAGAGGCGATTGGAGAAGGTCAAGTTGAGTCTTTGAATATAGATAAGAAGACTGGAAAACATGAGCTAACTAAAGATCTCAGCCTAACAGGAGGCTGGGCTGCAGAGAGAAGTGGGAGAAGAATAAAGTTCTTGGTAAGGATTTTTAAAGTCAAGTTCATATTAAAAATGAAATAATGGGCTTTACTATGGTTGTCTAGAAAGGAAAAGGAACCATTAGTACACTAGCAAAGTACAGTAAGACCCCAAGTTAGTAAGGAATTGTAGTTATAAATGAGCTACAAATACAAAAAGGAAGGGGGAAAAATGTCAAACCAAAGAACTTAAGAGTAAGATGGTAGAAACAAAAATAAGTTTATTATTATACTGAAGCTGCCCAAAAAAATGTATATACAGTTTGAAAGATCTTGTTGGAAGTAAACTTGATTATTCCCCAAAAGTATACGAATTGCAGGTAAAAATGTATATGTGCAGCATGTTTAGGTATACTTGACCAGGAATAATACCTTCAATTCAACATCAAAAAATAACATATATGAGGAGAAACAAAGAACGTGAGACAAATAAGTTCATGAACTCATCCTAGACAAAGTGCTACAAACTCAATACTGAATATCACACCTTTCAAGTGCTCACTTTGGCCATCTGGTGACCACTGTGTTATTCAGTGACATTTTCCTAGGATGAGTTCACAAACTTAATTGCCAGACCTTACACAGCAACAGCTCTAATGGCCATTCAAAGAAAAGATTTCCAAAATTTCTCTGAATGATAAGTAGACTAGGCCCTGGCATCACTGCATAGCTTGCCAAGGAGAGCATCTTGAAGGCAACCTTAGTGACGTTCAGCAATGAGGTATGAGGTGTTTTTTCCAGAATGAGTTTGCAAATTTAATTGTGTTATTTCATAAATAACATCTCTTAAAACTTGCATACATTTTTTGGCACTTCTGCATATGTTGTGTTAGTTATCTACAGCTGCTTAAAAATTAACTTAAAACTTGTTGGCTTAAAATAACAAGTATATACTATCTTAAAGCTTGTGTGGGTCAGAAATTTGGAAGTAGTTTGGCTAGGTAGTTATGGTCCAGTGTTTCCCTTGAGGTAGTTACCCTTGGCAGAAAGTAAGACCCTTGGCAATCTGAAGGCTTGGCTAGGGATGAAGGATCTACTTTCAAGATGGTTTATTCACTTGAGTGTTGGCAGAAGCCTGAGTTGTTCACCTTAACACCTTTGGAGCAGTCTTCTACCTCTACAATTCTGTATAAGCCCTCTGTACCCTGCCTGATCTATCTAGAAGATTACCTGATCCTACCATCACAATATTTATCTTATTTGTGTAAGACTAAACTTCAAGCAAGTATTCTTTGGACTTCTTAAAAGTTGAAGAGACCCTGGAATTTCACCAAGTTTAGAAAGATAGGATATGTGACTGTATTGGTTCCCTGATTGCTAATGAATTGTTGCACGAATTTTTTTTTTTGTCTTGTCTTTTTTTTTTTTTGAGTCTCACTCTGTTGCCCTAAGTAGAGTGCCATGGGTTCACAGCTCACAGCAACCTCAAACTCTTGGGCTCAAGCGATCTTCTTGACTCAGCCTCCCGAGTAGCTGGGACTATAGTACCTGCTACAAGGCCTGGCATATTTTTTTAGAGACAGGGTCTCCTTCTAGCTCAAGGTGGTCTCGAACTCCTAAGCTCAGGTGATCCACCCTCTTTAGCCTTCCTGAGTGTTAGGATTATAGGCATGAGCTACCGCATCCAGCCATGCACGATTATTTTTATTTTAATATATTATCTGAAAAAGGTGATAGGAGAGTAGATATTTAGTTCTTACCCACTTCTAGTCATTAAAATTTATTAACATTAACTAAAAAGATAATTGTGGTAGAAAGGAAAAGACTGAGATGTTTATGTCCAGTTTCCCCCCAAACTCACCAATCAGACAACTCATTCCACTTCTAAGCAGATATAAAGGGGGCAGGGTCCCTGTGAGGCCAGGAATTTTAAGGGAAAACTTATATACATGGAAAAGAATGGGTAGAGAACAAGTATTTCTTTATCAAGGATCTCTGATACCAAAAAGAAACAGAATACTGGCCAGTAAAGGATACCCAGCAAATATTAGGAGGAGTGGTAGTTCTGAGTAACATTGTGGTTCTGAGTCCCATAGAACTTGCATAAGAGCCATATTTGGACAAACATATGTCCCAGAAAAGGGATTCACTGTGAGTTGAAAAAACTGCCTATAGAATTTCCTTATTGCATTGTTTGCTCTGGCTGTCATATCAAAGTATAACAGACTGGGAGGCTTACATAGCAGAAATTTATTTCTTCACAGTTCTAGAGACTAGAAGCTCAAGACGGGGATGCGGTTCTCCTGAAGCCTCTCCTCTTGGTTTGCAGGTCTCCAACCTCCCTCCACGGGTGCCTTCCCCCAGGTGTGCATACCCCCAGGGCTCTCCTGTGTGTCCTGCCCCCTCTTCTTCTAAGAACATCAGTCACATTGGATTAGGGGCCACTCTGTTGATCTCACATTAACTTAATTATCCTTTTAATTGTCCTATCTCCACATATGGCCATCTTCTAAGTACTTAGGGTAGGGCTACAACTTTAGGAATTTGAGGGAAGTACAATTCAGTCCATAATAGCCATCTATGCCTGCACATGGCCTTTTCACTGTGTGTTCCTGTGTCCTAATTTCTTCGTATAAGGACACCAGACATATTGGATTAGGACCTACCCCAAAAAACTTCTTTGAACCTTAGTTACCTGTTTAAAGATTGTATCTCCAAATAGAGTTACATCCCGAGATTCCAGAGGATTGACTTCAATGTGTGAATTTGGGGGGGCATACATTTCAGCCCAGAACAATAACTTAAACTGTCATGGGAGTTCTGTTCCAAGTGAGTTTAACATAAAGAGAGTAAACATCTTCCTTTTTCTTCTAAGAAGATGGGCATGTACTCAAAGCATTTCGTTGGAGACTATCAAGACAATAGGGAAGAGACTCATGTTCAGTGGTTGTGACTCTTTCCGCAAATTCAGCAACCACTGGAGGATGCTGCAACAGAGCTGCAGCAGCTCACAGAGGAGCAAAACAGTTACCAAATTGGACTCCATCAGGCTGGGGTCAAGCAAACCTGCTGTTGAGATCCTTCCAGCTCTCCTATCCTTCCCACAGTTGAGTCAGTCATGAAGGGGGGAAACCACCTTGCAAAAATGTAACTGACTGAGGAGAAATTACAGGCATTAGTACCAATGCACATCCTCTATTTGTGAAATTAGATGTTAGCTGAATACTTACCAAATGCCAAGTGCTGTTGCAGGCACTGGGGATCTAGGAGTGAAAGAAGCAGGAAGGTTGGGGTGGAGGGAGGGTAATTGATGGGGCCACACCTACGGTGCATGTCAGAAGGGTATACACGAAACTTACTAAATGCAGAATACAAATGTCTTCATGCAATAACTAAGAAAATGCATGAAGGCTATGTTAATCAGTTTGATGAAAATAGTTCAGATTGTATGAAACCAGCACATTGTACCCCTTGATTGCACTAATGTACACAACTATGATTTAATAATAATAAATTTAAAAAAATAGAAAAAAAAGAAACAGGAAGGTGACATCCTACTTGGAGAAGACATAAAATCAGGGAAGCCAAAAATTAGAGCTGAGTACTACAAAGAAAATAACAGAGAAATGAGCACAGGATGAAGGCTGCTTTTGCTATTGTGTTCATGGAAGTGATTTTTAAATTGAAATTTAAAATGATGAAAGGGAGATGGTCATGTGGAAATCTGTAGAAAGAGCATTCCAGGCAGAGAAGATACCAGAACAAATGTCCCGGGAAAAAGAAAAATCAGCAACCACTTTTTTGTGCTTAAGGAAATAGAACAGGTTCAGTGTGGATAGAAAGCAAAAGAGGATTAGAGAAACAGGGGCCAAATCATATCAAACCAGGATTACGATATTTTATCTCCTTTCAGGAATAATTAGAAGTCATTCCAGCTTTTAAAAATAGAAATGAAATGATCAGATTATTAAGATTTCACTGTGGTTATGAAGGGCCAAAAAATGACAAGTAATTCAATGAGAGAGGCTGACAACAGCCTAGGCCAGATATGATGCTAGAAGAGGCTAGTAATGCAGAAAGGGAGAGGGTGGGAAGGGGTTGATTATGGCATTTGTCATTATTTAATAACTAGTGGTTGGGAGTTATCAACATTCTTTTATTAGTATTAATGTAGCCCTATTACCAGGAAAGTTTGCTTGACACAATGGTATTGCATGAGAATATTAATAACATATGATGCTATATTGCCTGAGAAGTTATTTACAAACTCTTCATGATAAGAAGTAATGTACCTGCTTGTAAGGTAATTTCTACCTGTGTGTTAACAATTTAAAGACTTAAGCTCCCTATAGGGAATTCCTCCATCAAGACTTGAGCCTCCATCTACTTCCGGTCACCAAAGGCTAATGTTTACCAAAAGCCTGGTAAATGTGAACTGTCCTGTTGTGCACCGTAAACCACTGGCCTGAATTGGGGGTTAGTTCAGTTGTGTCACCACTTGGCATAGTACAGAAGGAAGATTTACAGTTGATGCTTTGTATTCACACATGCAGGGATTCAACCAATCACAAATTGAAAATACTAGTGATAAAACCTCACTGACGACCAAAAATGTTACAACAAAGAATAATGCAAATTTCAAAATACATTATAGTAATTTTTTACCTGACACTCACAGTTGACCCTTGAACAAAACGGGATTGTGATGGGGCCCGTGCACAAGTAACATCCAGAAAAGGATGAGTGCACCAACCCCAGAACCCCAGACCCTTATATTCCAACCCTGCCTTGCCTCTCACACTGACTTCCTTTTTGAACTTAGCCCACTCTCCTCCAAGTGACATAAACAGCCTGATTGTCCACACAGAACAAAATTCTGTTTTCCTTCTGTTCACACCTCAGAATTACCTCTCAGTTTGAACTTTTGACCTGCACAGGTCCACTTACACCCAGATTTTCTTTTGCCTCTGCCACCCCTAAGACAGCAAACACACCCTTCCCCTTTTTCCTTCCCCTCAGCCTACTCAGTATGAAGATGGCAAAGATGAAAATCTTTCTGATGATCAACTGCTACTTAATGAATAGTAAATGTGTTTTCTCTTATGATTTTTTCAATAACATTTCCTGTTTTCTAGGTTACTTTTGTAAGAATACAGTGTATGATACATATACACTCTATGTTATCAGTAAGGTTTCCCATCAGTGTAGGTTATTAGTAATTAAGTCTTAGGGAAATCAAAATTTGCATATTGCTTTTTGACTGTGGAGACAGGAGTTTGAGCCCCTGTCCTCCCCATTCTCAAAGAATCCACTATACATTGTATTGGGTATTTGTTATTTAAAGATGATATAAAGCACAGGAGGGGTAGGTTATATGCAAATCCTATGCCACTTTGTGTCAGGGAATTGAGCATCCTTGGATTTTGGTGCTGACTGAGAAGGGTACTGGAACCACTCTCCTGAGGACACCAAGGAATGCCCGTATTCACCAGCCCTACAAGTCCCCACCTAATGTGCAGGACCTTTTTTATTTTAGGAGTTCTTGAGTGTCATGAGTCTTAAGGCAGATGCCTGTCAGCTAGCCTGACCCCACTGTCTTCTCTACTTCCCCCTCCGTCCTCTGAAATATTTCAGTCTGGGAAAAAAACCATTCTCTTCTCAAGCTTCTCAAGAGTCACTTCCTCTCTGCCCTTCTCGCTCTGTCTATTCTCCTCTGTTGTGGTTCTTGTTTTCTACATTAAAACTTTAAGACCCTTTAAGCCCAGAGCCAGAATAATTAGCAACTGAAAAATCTGGGTTCCTTTTTCCCTTGAAGGCAGGAACAGCTTACCATTTAAACTTTCTCTGGGGGTGAAGAGAAACAATTCTTCTATCCTTTTTAGGGATCAGAGGAAAAAAAAACAATCCAAAGCTAAGTTTCCATGTGATATATTCTGACACTTAGGTGCTGGAAGCCTCAGAGTTGAATATATAGACCATATCCCATAAATAGCACCCAGTGATTCCCCAAAGATGGGCAAGATTTCTCAAAATAAAATCTTAAGGCTCCCCTAAGCAATTGACTGACTGCTGACTGGACCCCCTCTTGGCTAAGAGGATCCCTAAAACTGAGCTGTCAGCCATGAGAAGCGATCAGATGCGTCTCATCACTCCCTCTCCTCTTCTTAGAGATGTCCTTGTGACTCTCTAATAGGCCTAAGGCTAGGCAAGACCTACTTGCAGGTCCTCAATATACATAATAAAACCACTTGAGTTTGTCTGGTACTTTGTCTCTAATTAACAGACCCTTTATCTTAAGCTTTCCTTTTCAGTGACTCCAGATCTTCTAAGATCAAGCCTAACTCTTTCAGCCAATTGGGCCAAACCAATGTATGTTTTCCAGGTATTGATTTATGGTCTTATCTATAATTCCTATCTCCCACAAATGTATAAAACCAAACTGTAATCCCCCACCACTTGCTCAAGGCTTCTTGGGTGTGGCTCTAGGTCACGGTTCCCAAATGTGGCTTAGAATAAACCTTCTTAAATGGCTTCTTTCCTATCAACACTTATTTCACTAGGCTTTGTAATTGCCCCTCCTCATACCTTTTGTGGCTGGTGACAGAAATGAACTCTTTTGGACCACCTAAGTTCCTGACATGGGTGAAGCTATTAACCTGGTGGAGGTGAAGCGATCTGGCCTTTGGCCTGAGAGTAAGCAAGTCATCAGGGGTCAGGAAAGGAGCCTGTGTCTTGGAAGCTGATTGAGATGGGAGGGAGGGACGTAAGAGGTAGCCCAGGATAGGCTTGCAGATGTTGAAGAAAGATAACTGTTTCTAGATTTTAAAAAGCACATACAGTTGATAGCTTTTGGGTTCTAGGGGAACTGAGTCTCATCAATATTCTCTAATCTGAGCTGACTAGTAAACTAAAGGTAAAGTGACAAGGACAGAGATGTGACTAAGCTGGGTTAATGGTCACATACTTGGTTTCCCTTGAGCTGAACTCCCTGCCAGATAAGTATTACTAAGCCTATCAATTTCTATTTCTTCTTTCTCTTTATTTCTGTCTCTTGTTTTTTCAAGATTATTTTTAAAAAATTATTTAATGGGCTTTATTTCTTAGAGCAGTTCTAGTTTCACAGCAAAACTGAGCAGAAAGTACAGAGTTCCCACCTAGCCTCTCCCAATGTTATACTTTCTTTGTCTTTTTGCGCTCATTATTTTAAAATAGTGATATCAATATTTAATATCGATACCTGTCAAAACTTCCATTTGAAAAGTTAGTAGGAATTCTGGGCTGGTATGCTAGATGATGGAATTAGAGAACGATGGGGTAAGCCTTTGTTCTCACCTGTGGTGTCACATTGGAGTTCTCCAGTGTGATGTCGTTTTCTAAAAGGTAGAGATTATGGGCGATGCCTGTGGCTCAAAGGAGTAGGGCACTGGCCCCATATGCTGGAGGTGGTGGGTTCAAACCCAGCCCTGGACAAAAACCTCAAAAATAAATAAATAAATAAGGTAGAGATTCATAGGCCTAGGTTGCAGCATTAGGATTTTTAAAAGTCATCCACATGATTCTAAGTGTGCCAAGATATAGGATCAACGAGATGAAACCATGTTCAACCAGAGTAGGGATGATTAGACCCAGTAAAGGCCTGAGTTCACCCCGCGTGGTTCATCCCGCCAGGGTGTCTCTCAGTGTAGGGCCTGGATGAGGTTGGTGTACATAAAAGTATCAGAGGTGCCATCCCTTCCCTGGCCCTGGGGCTGTGGACATCAGACTACATCCTTCCTGGTGCCCTGGACGCAGTCACAGCATATGAACCAAAAGCCATTCTTTTAGCTTTAAGAAATAGCTAGCCTACTTTTACTTCCAATCCTCAAAGCTAATTTCCTCAAATAGAGTTTTGATTTTCCATTTTACTCTGAAATGTTTCTCCTTGAATGAAAGGATGGCTTAAGTTTTAGCAATTCTCTTCGGAGCCTTGAAATGGTGAATAAACCAGTTATTGCCTGACATCTGCCTCTTTATAATTTGCCATTTATAAATGGAGGCATCAGTGGAAGAAAATGAAAAGAAGACAGTCCAGATGCCCTCTGAGTCTCTGCTGGTGTCAAAAAACCCTCTGGATTTCTGAGGCCCTTTACGAATAATCCCAGAGGCACCATTTAAAGTGAACTTGGTATATCACATAGTAAACAAGAAAATATCATGAATTGTATGTCAATCAGGTTGATAAAAATATCTCAGATTGCATGTGAAGCCC
>CAUYON010036441.1:0-62119 GCA_963573935.1 Arctocebus calabarensis
CTTTACATACTTAATGTCCTAATTTACCTTTATGACTTTACCTCTTTTGTGTTTACATGGATGGAGCTGGAACATATTCTTCTTAGCAAAGTATCTCAAGAATGGGAGAAAAAGTATCCAATGTACTCAGCCCTAATATGAATCTAATTTATAGCTTTCATATGAAGGTTAAAACCCAATTATAGCAAAAGAATACAGGGAAAAGGGAAAGGGAGGGGAGGGAGGGGGGAGCATGGGTGGAGGGAGGGCAATTAGTGGGAACACACTTACGGTGCATCCTAAAAGGGTACTGGTGAAACTTATTGAAGGTA
Source organism: Arctocebus calabarensis (assembly GCA_963573935.1). Classification (NCBI taxonomy): domain Eukaryota; kingdom Metazoa; phylum Chordata; class Mammalia; order Primates; family Lorisidae; genus Arctocebus; species Arctocebus calabarensis. Next base: position 312 of record CAUYON010036441.1, read on the forward strand.
GAGTATCAATGTCTTTATAAAGTGATCAAGAAAATGCCATGAAGGCTATCTGTAACAGTACGATCAACTATTTCTGATTGTATATGAAGCACATTGTGCCCTATGATTGCACCAATGTACACAATTATGATTCAATAAAATTATAAAAAAAAAAGAGGAACATTGGTTTTCAATCTTCTCTTCCACGTTCCAGTTGGCACTAGAGGCTAAAGGGCAGTGTCCCTCCTTCAGCTTTGCAGAGATCACTGAGGACAGCCCTTAATGTGGAGCTGCACTGTCTCTCGAGAAGGCAAGATCCTGGCAAATGAATTCAGGCTAAGGGATGTGTTCATGTCTCCGTCATTGACCAGACACACCATTGCATATGGAGAAACCACTATCTGGCAAGAATGTGTATAGTGATCGTGTCTTTGCTGAAAACCCTCCTGATGCTCAGTGCAGACAGGATTCTCTAAGACAGGAGGAAAAGCAAGAGCTGGAAATGCTCTCTCCTTCGGAGCAGCATCCGTGATGGTACTGTGGTGACATTATAATGGGTAACCGCTGAGTGTTACTGCTTAACTCTACACTTCTTATCCCATCGTCTTAACTAAGCAAAGCCTCTAAAGCACTGATTTTCAGCCTGTGTACTATGAACATTATTAAAGATCATTAATTAAATAACTTTCAAAAGAAGTTCAAAGCACAGTAAGTATATTCGTCTTTTCGCTTTTTTTTTTGATCTACATTATTTAAGTATGCCATGGAAGTTGAACTATAGGTTCAGGTGTACTGTGGGATAACAAAACAGTTGAAAAACACTGCTCTGAGGATCAGCCAGGAAGATGAGAAGCAGGGAGAAGAAAAAAAAGAGCAGGAGAGGGGGTAAGAAATGGGTCTAAGTTGTTTCTGATGACTGGCACATTTTCCAGAACTTTAGATCATTCATCATGTATTGCTAGGATTGGGGACCGGAACACTTATACCTTTATCATTTAAGTGAAGATTAAAAATAAAAACACATATACCACAGGAAGGAGTTGCCTATATTGAATATTCACAGAAAAGTTACTAAGGTAAGGATTTCCTCCCCAAATATTCTGTGTTTACACAAAGTTTAGGACTCTGTAGTACATCTTTGAAATATGTACAATTTCATCTGAAGATAAAACAAAAGTGAAAGTCACTATTATATTATTTTGTGAAATGTTAATCAGATTATTTATGTGTGTGTCTGAGGGTAATGACAGTTTTAAATATTTGAATATTAATTTTATCCTTCTGTTTTGCCGATTTTCTACATTTTTGATATTTTTAGTTTTTAAATATATGTAACAATATGTGTTAGTTTCAGAATATGAATATATAAGGAATGATTTTTAATTAAAAATGCAATTTTTAGTCTTCTTTCTTTCAAATCGCCTAGACATGGCCAAAATGCTTTACTTATTAGAGATCAGAGGAGTTTGTTGCTTTTGTGAGCTTTTTACAGTGCTTGGGTGGGAGCAAGATCTTAAGACAGGGTCCACCTTACTGTTCTGACCTACTAACAATATCAGCCTCTATCAATTACAGGTGCTCCACAATTTACTGAGTATTTTTTTTTGCAGTTTTTCAGCCAGGGCCGGGTTTGAAACCACCACCTCTGGTATGGGTCCAGCGCCCTACTCCTTTGAGCCACAGGCGCTGCCCCGGAGTATTTTTTTTTATCTCATCCTTACCTCATCCTTGGGAGTTAAGGATTATAGTTCCACTTCATAAATAAGGAAAACTTCAGGGCCGAGATGTCAAAATAAGGCCACAGTGGTGGATTTGGACCCAAACCCTAATTCCTGCCGTTCCTGTTCTCCGTTGTGAGGCCGTGGCTCTTGCCCCTCTGCACAGATGCAGGTTCTGGACAAGTTCACCCAATGCTTCAGGGCTTCAGATCTCTCAGCTGCAGAATAGTGGCTTGGATTCCACCCAATTCTAAGGGCCCTGCTATCTTTTCTTCATTTTGAATTTGTGTTTATTCACTAGGATAAAACAGTAATGGGGGTTAGTGGATACTAAGTGACTAAAATGGTGTAATCGATGAGCTAGTAAGTAAAATAGGCCTCCAGAAAGCCCAGTGAGGTTGTGTGAACTTGGAGGAACTGGGGTAAATTTTGTTGCATTAAGTTCAGATTCTGGCTCAGTGCCTGTAGCTCAGTGGCTAGGGTGCCAGCCATGTACACTGGAGCTGGCAGGTTCAAAGCCAGTCCAGTCCTGCCAAACAACAACAACAACTACAACAAAAAAATAGCCAGGCATTGTGGTGGGCACTGTAGTCCCAGCTGCTTGGGAGGCTGAGGCAAGAGAATCGCTTAAGCCCAGGAGTTTGAGGTTGCTGTGAGCTGTGACGCCATGGCACTCTACCTAAGGTGACATAGTGAGACTGTCTCAAAAAAAAAAAAAAGTTCAGATTCTTAACAGAGTCTCATGAATCTGTGGGCTCCAAAAGAACAAGGGGGAGAAAAAGGACATCTACACACACAAAAATTTATAACAATTTTAGGTTGTGTCTAGACTGATTTCTTTCTAGAGATACATGGACCAAGTTAACCAACTCTGTCCTAAATAGTGCACTTGGTTGCTATCCAAGAATGATTTCAACCCATGTGCCATGAGAGGATCTTGGGTGTGCCATGAAAAGTTTAAAGACCATTATTTTCAAAGGAAGTTCAAAGCACAGTAAGTCTATGCTCTTTCTCACTTTGTTTTCGATCAACATAGTGCCACAGGAGATTAACGATAGGGTCAAGTGTGCCATGAGATACAAAAGGTTGAAAGACACTGAAGGTGAGCAATACTTACTTTCCTGTAGTGAATCATGGTTGAGAGAATTGGAAAAGATGATGTGAAAAGAGTATATGTTCTATATTGACAACAGGCAAAATTAATCAATGCTGATGAAAATTAGCAAACAGGGTTTGTCTATGAGAATGTGGGAATTGATTGAAAGGGGGCCTGAGAGAATTTTCTAAAGTAATCAAAATGTTGTGTATTTTGATTGAAACACTGGTTACATGGGTGTGTACATTTTCAAAACTAATTGCATTGTGCCTATACTATTACTGCATTTCACCACAGGTAAACTTTATTCTAATTTTTTGAAAAAGCCCAACTGTGATGTGTTTTCAAGACAGTTCTTTTTTCCAGAGAAAATTATATTGTCCATATCATTTTCTTGGTTATAGGGATGGAGTGGGAGAAGGAAAAGTTGGTATTGCTCAAACATAATATCTTTGTTACATTTATAGAGAATTCCATTGTATTTTAATGTTCCTTTTGAGTATCCTAAGAGCAAAGTTCCTGATTACAGACCTATAGTTGTGAATTTCTGTCCCAAAAGTTCATGAGCTGTATGTATAGATCTGGCACCAGTGTCAGGAGTGGGATTGGGACAGAAAGTAGAAAATATAGGACTCAGAGACTCCCATGTTCCCATCAAAGGGGAAAGGGGGTCTACTAATCATTTACGTCTTCCATGCACCCATTATACATATACACACGCACATATATGTCTGAATACAGGAAGAATGTGATAGCATGCACAAATCTAACTTTAGATGGCCATAACGTTGTTCTGGGTTTTAAGAAGTCAAAGACAAAGAGTCTATGTTTTGTCTTATGGTGCTGGAAGATGATCCATATTCAGTCTGAAAGCTGGATCCATCATTCGTACCTATTTATTATTGTCTCAGAGTCTATCTTAGCGTCTGACAACCACAGGTAATGTCTGCTAAGGCAAACGCATCGGGCCTAGAATAGCTTCAGCAGTCAGCAGACCTGACGTAACATCTCAATGACACACACTGATATTTCTCTTAGAATTGACCCTAGAAGGTTTTCATAGATTGTTTCATTTTGCATGCCTCACATTAAATATTGTTAGAAAACTAAAAACCAAATTTTTTTTACAAGGTTCGTATAAGAAAAAAATGACTAAAAATATATCCACCTAAGCACCTAGAACTCATCTAGCAAACAATGCTAATAATTACATAGGCTGTGACCAAAGGACTCCATTCGTGGGACGGCAGGGGGACACTGTCCAATCTCCGGAAGGGACTAGGGGCATGTCAGATCCGCGGCGGTGCTGTCGGTGGTGGTTTGTTCCCTAAGTCAAGTTCAGCAGCCGAATTTCAGAGTCCATGTCATTACTTATTTCGACCTAAAACAGAAAATACGAATTGCTTTAATAGGACTTTAAAGTTGAATATGAAATAACCTTTTTATTCATCTGGCCCTTTGGAAATGTCAGATAGCTTCTGGACGCATCTGGTGCTGATTGCAGCAACGAGAAAGGTTGCAAATTTGGGTCTTCCTGCTTTTCAGATTAGCGCATGGTAATCTTGGACTGATTACTTGGAAGGGAAGTGTCAACCACCCAGATTGAGGCCGGCTGTGTGATATGGAGTAGCCGCCATTGATCGCTCAGGGTATAAGTAACAGGGTAGCACTATGTCTCCAGACTGCTAGAGACACCTTCACGTACTCTTCCTATAGCACAGCAGTTCTCAGCCTGTGGGTTGTGACCCCTTTGGGGGTTGAACGACCCTTTCATAGGGGTTGCCTAAGACCATCCTGCATATCAGATATTTACATTATGATTCATAGCACCAGCAAAATTACAGTTATGAAGTAGCAATGAAAATAATTTTATGGTTGGGTGTCACCACAACATGAGGAACTGGATTAAAGGGTCTCGGCGTTAGGAAGGTTGAGAATCACTGCTATAGCATCTTATTGGTTGAATGCTCAAGAATCATCCTGTTCTGGCTTTCACTCCACCCAACCTTTGACCTATGTCCCTTACATACATCTCACTCTGTCATGGTTAATTTTACGGGTCCACGTGGCCAGGCTACAGTACCCTGATGTTTGGTCAAACACTAGCTTATTTATTTATTTATTGCGGTTTTTGGCGGGGGCTGGGTTTGAACCCGCCACCCCTGGCATGGGGCCTGTGCCCTACTCCTTTGAGTCATAGGTGCTGCCCTCAAACTCTAGTTTAAATGCTATTGTGAAGGAATTTTGGGGGGAGATTAACATTGAAATCAGTAGACTGTAAGTAAAGCAGTCTACCCTTCACAACACGGGTGAGTCTCATCCCCGCATTTGATGGCCTTAAGAGAAAAAGATGGGGATCCCCTGAGGAAGTGGGATTCTGCCCCCAAACTGCCTTTGGACTCAACCTACAATGTCACCCCTTCTTGGGTCTCCAGTCTGCCAGCCTACCCTGCTGGACTAGCCAGCCCAATAATCGTGTGAACCAATTTCTTAAATCTCTCTCTCCTGGTTTTGTCTCTCTTGAGAACCCTGACCAATAGACATCCCCATCTCCACCCACCCTGTCTCCACACTTCTGAAAGGACTCTGTATATTCTTTACTTTCTACTGGGCACCAAGCCTCTGGGATGCAAGGGCTCTGGCCTCTGTATCTTTGAAGATATCAACCCCAACACACGCTGGTTGCATAGTGGGCACTTAGTAAATATCTGTCAAACACAATATGCATGCTCTTGGCTGTTTCTTGTGAAAAAAATCTCAGCTAACCCAAACCTACTCACCTTCGAAGGTTCAACTGAACATTCCTCTCCTCTGTGGAGACTCCCAAGACTCCCTCAGCCATATTGCTCTCTCCTCCTGCTACTAGCAACCCTTACGCTAGCAGCTATTCCCCAGGTGCAGCTAATAGCATCCAGCTTCACAATTAATTGTGCTCTAATTGGTTCACTCAGGCATGGAAGTTTCATCTCTCTGACTAAATTACAAGCATCCTTCTAATAGAGACCGTGTTTCATACTCATTTCATAGCCCAACTTTCTTCTTTACTAACTCAGTTTAATGACTGTGGCTTGGAGTTGACTTTTTCCTTTCAATTTGGAATAATTGAATACATTTACAACTTTCTGGCTTCCCTTTTTGGTTGCTGTTCTTTCTCCCTGGAGATTATGTTCCCACCCCTACCCCTGGGGACTGGGGTCTTCCCACTCTCTTCTGGTCTTCCTGGAACATTTCCTCCTTTGCCCATTTCTCTGCATTCTGAAAGACAGCCTGGAATGTCTACTTACTTCTTCAACCTCCTGGCATTTTAACACTTAAACTGAATGATAAAAGGATGAGATTTTAACATTGGAATGCTATTGTTTTACATAATCTTTAAATAAGAAGAAAGATCCAGGGTTCTAAAGTCCATCCATCCAACAGTGACTCCCTCTGAGAGTGAGGAGGGAAGCTACACCTGAGGGTATTTTCTTTGCTAATGGTAGTGTTGGTGGGAATTGGGGGTGAGAGGACACCCGAGAAGGGTGAGGTCTGGGAGAACAGGTCTTGTCAAGGAGAGCACAAGGATACACTTGCACGGTCCTCTCCATGGTGACTCAGCCCTTAGGAATTTGTAAACTTAACTTCCTGGAACTTGGAAGTTTCCAAGTTCTGTGAAATACTATAATTCTGTCAGGGCTGGACTAAAGCATCTCCTGCTTGATTCAAACTGGCCAATGAGAAGTGTACCTGTGGATTGGAAGTTTTTGACTGTTGGTAAAAAGGGAAAGACCAAGCCATTGGGGGAGTATGGCCATTAAGCTCCTGGCTGGTGAGTAAAGCCCTTCCTCGTATAAACGTGGTGTTTGGGTGCTCTTTCTCTCTGAGGGCCTCATCTTCCTACAACATAACCATCGAGGATCTGAGGCAGCCATCTCCAAGGGGGCATCTGCTTTTATGGCCACAACGTGAAAACCCGCAGGCAGTCCTGCACCACGGCCAGCCATTTGTTGGTTTATGGTCATGTAGAGATGTGAAATATTGGTACATGATTCAGCTTGGGCAGCCATAACCAAGTACCACTGACTGGGGGCTGTAAACAACCTCTATTTACGTGTATTTATTGTCTCATGGTCTGGAGGCTGGAATGTCCCAGAGGAAGGTGTCTGCAGGGCTGGTTTCTCCTGAGACCTCCATCAGTGGCTTGCAGATGGCCAACTTCCTGTGTCCTCACACAGTCTTTCCTTTGTGATTGTGTCCAGATTTCTTCCTCTTTTAAGTTTGTCAGTCATTAGGTTGATAAGAGCCTATCCTCATGACCTCTTTTTAACTTAATTGCCTCTTTAAACACCCTGTCTCCAAATATGGTCACATGCTGAGTACTGGGGGATTAGGACTTCAACATATGATTTTCTGGGGAGATAAAGTTCAGCACATACATTTGGAAAAATGTTACTATTCTTTTGACTTTGCCCCTTTCTGATATAAAGAACTTTGCCCCTAGAATGCTAAAAACAACCCCCTCTTTTGATCACCTCTGCATAAGCCAGTTGAGGGTTCTTTGGTCTATTGAGTGAGAACTCACTGTCTTAAGTGCTGTGTTGTGGACAGCTCTGTCAATGGTAAACCATGAGACGCGTTTTCTCATCTGATGCTTATTTAATGACCTCATAGGACTTTACACCTTAGTGCACAGAAGGGATGAATAAAGGGTAAATAGACATCCTAATCACTTAAAACTACTGTTAATAGAAATGGATGAAGAAGACCATTTAGTGGGTTTCTGGGTTCAGAAGTTGCCACTCACAGGGGTCTGAATTGAATGTCTGTCTTAGTACAGCACATTCTCCCATATCAAGGGTTATTATTTCTTTTCTTCACTTCCCCTTGATAGGACTGTTCTATTTGAGTTTATAAGACCTTACAAAGCCTTATGTTAGGATTGTATAAGGTAACATTGTGATTATTGATTATGATGTAAAAATTTCTTATTTGACCTACTTCATGAAGTAGGAAACTCCTAGCCTTATTGAAGAAAAGACATCTGATTCAGCCCTGCACACACTAATAGAGGATCAATTCCTGGGTCCACTGTCTAGGAAATCCATAACCCAAAACAGTTCTGCCTCAGTGACAGAGCCCAGGCCCCCTGGTGAGCCATTACCAGCCTTCTCTCCTTACTTCACACATCCCACCTGGCTTTCCCCCCACAGCCAAACTCACATCTCCCACATCTAATTCTCAAAATGCTATCTCTCTTCTTGTTGCCACAGTGCCAGAACCAGGAGCAGGAAGCCAAACACTCGTTTAGGTTAAAGTTGTTCTTTATTACCAAGATTCAGAATTCCAGGCAGACAGGGATCCCATTCTCAAAGTCTGCCTTCCTTTGAGAGAACTTATCAGAGTTCTAATACCCTCCCCCAAAGTTTCATCTTTAGCCCTCTGTCATCCACCCTCTGGTCTCTAGCTGCAGGACTCAGTGTGTGTGACTTTCCCAAACTGCATACCTGGTGTTTTTTTTGTTTTGTTTTTCAGCCCTTAGGTGATGGGCTCCACAGTGTCAGAAGCAGGGGAGGACTGGCTGATGTGACTGTCTGATAACTAGACCATTAAGTCACTTTTACAGCTATGGGGTTGGGTGGCCACTGAGGCTGTTTCTCCTCTTATATTGTAAGCTTAGATCCTAGCTATTTCTGAATATAACTTTTTTTTCACTTAGTTTTCTCATAAGTAACTTGAGCTCAACATGACCCCAATAGAAACCATTGTCTTACTCCAAAACTTGCTGCTCCTTTGTCTATATAGTTTGTGTTAGGTCAAATGACACCATCATCTATCCTCCCTTCCATCCAACTTACCAATTTCTACAGATTCTCCTTCCTTAGGACCAGAGAGACACCAGTCTTCCTTTCCTCATTGCTACTGACCTAGACTTTGGCCTCAGCAGCTCTCATTTGAGTACTGAAAAACTAACCAGACTGAGGGGAACATCAGGGTGTCTCAGTTCACTTTGTGTTGTTTGTAACAGAATATCTGACGGGGTAATTTATAAAAACAAACAAACAAACAAATCTATGTTTTGGAGCTGAGAAGGCCAAGGTTGAGGAGATGCTTCTGGGGAGAGACTTTATGCTGCTAGGAACTCTGAACAGAGTCCAAGGCAGCAGAAGGCATCACCTGCTGAAGGGCCCCAGTGTGCTGGCTCAGGTCTCTCTTCCTCTTCTTAGAAAGCCATATTTCTCCTTCCATGACCACCCATCAGTCCACCAACCAAGATTAATCCACTCATGAGGACAGAGCCCTCATGAGCCAATCACCTCTCAACATTGCCTCACTGGGGATTAACTTTCAACACAAGTTTTGGAGAAGACGTTTCAACCACAGCACAGGGTTAAGAACAAGAGCTTTGGACCGTCCTAGCTCAAATTCCAGTTCTGCCACTTACTAATTGTATGACTTGGGTCAAGGTACTTAATCTTCAGATGCTTTGGTTTCCTCATCTATAAAATAGAAAAAAACAATGTCTACTTCATGGAACTGTTAAAAAACTTAACTAAGATAACACACACAAAGAATTTAGTATAGCAGCAGAATATAGTATGCACAGACCTGATCATTTAATTGCTTTGATTATATTTCAGTGACCCTCAAATTAGTTGGCATGGCACACAAGGCCATTCTCGTTCCCACTCTGTCCCCATCTCTTGACCCTATTCACCCAACACTCTTCATGTCTGCCATGCTGGTTCTCACAGTGAACCATCCTTCTCCCCTCACTGCACCTTAGGTGAGCAAGATGCTCTGCTGACCTGGCTGTGTGCTTCCTCCTTCCCACTTTCTCCAGCTAAGGAGTCACTCTTAATAGAAACCTTTTCTGGTCCCTACAGATTAGGTCTCTTCCTTGCTCCTCATTCTAGTAGCTTCCTTCTGTCATAGCACTGATGGCATTCACTTGCATTTATTTATGTATCTGCCTCTCTGCCTTACTAAACTACATTTCATGCTTTGTATCACTAATTCCTAGCACTGAGCATTGTATATTATAGGCATTTAATATATGTCGAATGAATGAATGATAATAGCCAGCCTTGATTTAGCACTTATTATGCATCAACTAATATTGACTCTGATTTCTTTTTGTTGAACTCAACAAATGCAGAGTTTATTTTGTTTTCTAAGAGGAAAAATCCCCTTTTAAGAGTCTTTTGGCCATATGATCAGATTTGAAAAAACTTTGGCTTTGGTGGAAAATCTACCTTATTACTTAACCTTATGCTGCTATTTGACTGTTTTTCATCTCCATTGCATGTTATTAGGAAGAGAGTGTATAGGGAGTGGACAGGTAAGGAGGGCTCTGATTAGTCTTTTGCTCAATCTGGCCCTAAAGACTGATAAGTTCAGGTTTCTTCTTAGACCAGTGTCCTTTGGACAAACTTTGACCTCAGTCACTCACCAAAACCTTACAAAATTAAATTTGAAATAACAATGCTAAATGGAAGAAGTCAGATGCGAGAGATCAGAGAGATCATAAGCCCTACAATTCCACTCATGAAATGTCTAGAATAGGTAGATGCATGGAGACAGAGTCAGTTAGTCATGGCCTGGGGCTGGCCATGGGGACTGCCAATGGATAAGAAGGGGCTTATCGAGATTATAGGATGTTTTAAAACTGGATCATAGTGATTGTTGCATAACCCTGCAAATTTACTAAAAGCTATGGAATTGCATGCTTAAAAAGATATGAAATTTATGCTTCGGTGTCTCTGTTTGACCTGCTCTAACAAATTGCCACAGACTGGGAAGTTCATAGGCAGTGCTTGAGGCCAGTGCCAGCTTGGTCGGGTTCTGACGAGCACAGACATTCAACTTCTCCTTCTGTCCTCACAAGCTCTCTCTCTTATAAGGGCACTAAGCCTAATCCTGAGAGATCTAACTCCATGACCTAATTACCGCCTAAAGATTCCACCTCCACATATCATCCTACTGGGGATTAGATTTCAACATATGAATTTGAGGGTGGGGGGAGACACAGGCATTCAGTCCAGAATATTCAATAAAACCTTTTTTTTTTTTTTTTTTTTTTTTTTTGCGTTTTTGGCCACCTCCGGCATATGGAGTCAGCACCCTACTCCTTTGAGCCACAGGCGCCAGCCTCAATAAAACCTTTTTAAAAAAAATCCTTATGAGAACTTTCCTATCTTACCTTGTTGTCTCCACGAGTCTGGTTCTGGGAAATAGCCAAATGTCCTACCTTCTAGAGCTACAAATAGGTTGAGTTTGTGGTTGGTCAGCTTGGCCATCAGGTGGACCTGAGACACAGATGTGTAAGTAACACAGTGGATTGAGTGAGTGATGAAAGACTGGGAGCTTTTCCTCTAAGATCAGGGACAAGGCAAGGTGCTGTTGTCATCACTTCTATTCAACACAGTACTGGAAGTTCCAGCAGGAGAAATTAAGTAAGAAAAACAAAAAGCATCCAAACTGGCAAGGAAGAAGTAAAATTAGCTCTGTTCACAGATTTTATATAATCTTATAATATTCAAAATCCTAAAGGTAACACACACACACGCACACACACATATGTATGCACACATGTACACACACCTGTTAGAACTAATAAGCCAATTGACAAAGTAGCAGAATACAAAGTCAAACCCTTCTCACTTTTTATAAATGGACTCAATCAGAAATAGAAGATTTAATATACAAAGAAAAACTAGGGAAAGAGTCTCAATGCCAGACCTCTAGCTCCTTCCTCATTGACCATTTAAAAATGCTCATTTTAAATTAAAGCTCAAAAGAAATTGATGATCTTACAAAGGTTCTACAAACTATGGCCTATGGAACAAATCTGGCCCTTTGCCTGGTTTTGTAAATAAAGTTTTGTTGGAACACAGCCTCTTTTATTCAAGTACATATTGTCCATTGCTGTTTCTACAACTGCTGTTTTTACAGAGCTATGGTACCCTTCAAAGTCTAAAATGTTTACTATCAGCCCCTTTGCAAAAAAAGGTTGGCTAACCCTTGGTATTATGGATAAAATAGCTAGATTTTCCCCTACCCCTTAATTCTCAAGGGAAGGAGTCTTGGCAGAGACTCCTATAGAAAGAACTTTAAAGAAACAATTAGGGACCACTATGATGGCTCATGTTTATAATACCATACTTTAGGAGGCCAAGGCATGAGGATTGCTTGAGGTCAAGAGTTCGAGGCCAGCCTGATCAACAAAATGAGTCCCTTATCTCTACAGAAGAATAAAAAAAAAAATAGCTGGGCATTGTGGCACATGCCTATAGTCCTAGCTACTCAGGAGGCTGAGGTGAAAGGATTTCATGGGTCCAAGACTTCTAGCCTGGGCAACAGAATGAGACCCTATCTCTAAAAAATAGAATAAATAAAAAAAAATATTGTTCTGTATGAGCTATGAAATTCTAGTGTGGGGGAATGACATGAGTGAGATCAATTACAATGTTTCCATGGGAAATAAGCACCTAATTTGCTATTTTACTCTTAAATTCATAGGGGAAAGTTCTCTAAATATTAAAGGTAACTTACAAAGTTTTAACTAAGTCAGGTGCTATAAATCAGCCTTAACCCCAACACTGTTCTAAACCTCTCCCTTGGCTTTATTTTATTTTATTTTATTATTACTATTTTTTTGAGACAGAGTCTCACTTTGCCACCCTCAGTAGGTGCTGTAGTGTCATAATTCACAGTGACCTCAAACTCTTCGGCTCAAGTGATTCTCTTGCATCAGCCTCCCAAGTAGCTGGGACTACAGGCACCCACTACAATGCCCAGCTATTGTTTTAGAGACAGGGTCTCGCTCTGGCTCAGGCTGGTCTCAAACCCATGAGCTCAGGCAATCACCCTACCTCAGCCTTCCAACTGCCAGGATTACAGGCATGAACCACTGCAAACCAGATCTTGGCTTTAATGAACTATAATTCACCCTTGAACAACACAGGGATGAACTATGTGGATCTACTTATACATGGGTTTTCTTCTTTCTTAGCCACCCCTGACATAGCAAGACCTCTCCAGTTTTTCCTCCTCATCCTCAGCCTGCTCAATGTCAAGACAAGATGAAGACCTTTATGATGATTCACTTCCACTCAATGAATAATAAACATATTTTCTCTTCCTTATGATTTTCTTAATAACATTTTCTTTTGTGTAGCTTACTTTACTATCAGAATACAGTATTTAGTGCATATAACATACAGAATATGTTTTCATTGAATATTTAGGTTATCATTAAGGCAACAGGAGGCTATTAGTTAAATTTGGGGAAGTAAAAAGTTATGTGCAGATTTTTGACTTTGTAGGGGTAGAGGTTAATGATCCTAACCCCATGTTGTTCAAGGGTCAACTGTGGTTTTCATAATGAATGAGGTGTCTTTCATAACCCTCCAACCTTCTCAGTGTCCCAGCCAGTGATAGTCACTCTTAGACTTTTAACCAAGGAACTGCATGTGTTTGCTGGCTGTGCTTTGTTTAAGGAGGAAATTTCTTTTAAAATAGGGATAACAAGGAGAATGAGGATGAGCCCAAGACAAACCTCACTTCCTCCTTTGTGAGTTTCACTTCCTGTGTGGCTCACTTACTATGGCTGATAGGACAACCTCACAATTGCAGAAAACATTTTAGGCTCTAAGCACCTGGAAGGACAAGCCAGAGTCTGGGAAGAAGTGAGGCTGCCAAGAATCCCCCATGCTGCTCTCAAAGGCCAAGAAGACTGAATGAAGTACAGCTGGAAGAATGGTTTTAAGAAAGGCAGGATCACTGAGGAATCAGTTTTAAAAAAGACAGCAGATTTGGGAAATGGGAGAATCCGCTATTCTTTTGAGATTTCCGAAGTGACAATCTAAATTTCAGAACTTCTCCTCTGCCATTTACCTAGTTGCATCCTCGAATTATCCCATGTAATTCTTAAGATGGGCTACCTTGCTCCCTGACAGACCGGAGTTCAGCTTTATTACTGTGAGGCATATAAAATAGAGTATCCTCTTCCTCATCTTAAAACCTGCTACGTGAAAGTGAAATGAAACCTAGTCTTTTTCCTTGACTCAAGGAAAGATGACTCATTCTGAATGCATTTCTCCTACTTTCCTGAAAGATTTTCCTTAACTATTTAATTCTAAAAAGTTTATTTGCTAGGTGAAATGTTTTCTTGACCTTTTTTATTCCTTGTTGGAAAAACTAAGTGAAGACTGTGTTGGGGAATACTTTACTAGGGAGCTGCAGCTCCTAGGACCCAGACACACCTGCAGTCAGAGACTCTGTTCCCACATCTGGCCATTAAGCGGTGTATCCTTAGGCAAGCCACTTAATTTCACCCCTAAAATGTGCATAATGATATACACTCTACTCAATCCTTGTTGTGATGACCAGTATGATAAAGTATGAGAAAGTGCTCTTTAAAACAATCATAGAGGCAGTGCCTATAGCTCCATGGGTAGCGTGTCGGCCACATACACGGGAGCTGGTGAGTTTGAGCCTGGCCTAGGCCTGCTACACAACAATGAGAACTGTAACCAAAAAATAGCCAGGTATTGTGGTGGGTGGCTGTAGTCCCAGCTACGCAGGAGGCTAAGGCAAAAGAATCGCTTAATTCCAAGAGTTTGAGGTTGCTGTGAGCTGTGATGTCACCTTACTCTACAGAGGGCAATATAGTGATACTCTGTCTCAAAAAAAAAAAACACAAACAAAAAAAGGGGTGGTGCCTGTGGCTCAGGGAGTAGGGCACCGACCCCATATACCAAAGGTGGCGGGTTCAAACCCGGCCTCGGTCGAACTGCAAAACAAAAAAATAGCTGGATGTTCTGGTGAGCTCCTGTAGTCCCAGCTACTCAGGAGTCTGAGGCAAGAGAATCTCCTAAGCCCAGGAGTTGGAGGTTGCTGTGAGCTGTGAGACGCCACGGCACTCTATTGAGGGCGATAAAGTGAGCCTCTATCTCTACCAAAAAAAAAAAAAAATCCTAGAATGACTTTTTGTGAGCAATGGGATGATAGGCCACCCTTATTTGCTACTGTGTGTTATCCATAATTGACACTTTAAAAAAAAATTAATTTTTATCAAAATGTTACGTATTTTTAAAAGCATGCAGTGCTACACACTCAAAGTTATGAAAATTCCTTTTGACCTTAAGCTCTAATTTTATAGATTTTCCTAATAACAATCCATCAAAGGCTAACTGTCTCAAGGTGATGGTGTCAGGAGGTCTCCAAGGGTTACGAGCGTGCAAAGGATAGTTCAAATGTGCATTTAGACATTAAGAAAAATAGAAATAGGGCTTTTCATTGGAAAATTGGTTAATTTAAATACAATAAATGCCTTTACTCAGGGCAAATGGAGTCCTACTGCTAGGAAATGAAATGTCCAGTTTCTCCATCAAATGCCCCGAGTGTTTGTCTGGGTCTCTTGCCTCTCACCCAGGCACATCACAGGTGCTCAAGCAGTAGTGAATGAATGAATGAATGGATCCTCACTGCTGCTCCCCTGGTTTGGGTCTTTTCAGATGGACTGCTGTGCTAACCTAACTGAATTCCACGACAGCAAGCTACAAACCCCATTAACCACAATTCCGCCAAAGTGTCTGCTGTGGTCTGAATGTTTAATAAATAGTAAGTTAAAACACAGTAAGTCCATGGATCACGGAAGTGAAACACAAATTAATAATGGTAAATCTCAGACTCTTTAGGATAGATGGCAGGTAGGCCATCACTTTAAAAGTTATTTTCAACTTGTAATGAATCTACTTAGTGCAAGTACAGAAATAATAATTTGCTAGTTAATTAAAAGTTGGGACCATGCTTCCACCAGAAGAATAAAAGAGGTAGGAACCTATTTGCTGCCCTGTGCCGCTCTCCACTGCATGGGAGCTGCTGTACAGTTCATAGCCAATTAAAGCACAGCTCCCTTTCACTGTGCCGGATGGAACACTGGTGACTTTGTCTGAATTAATTCTGTCTGGTACTCCTGATCTATTCACAGTCCAGTTCCCCTTTGCTCTTCGTGCAGGTTCCTGGCCGACATGTGCCAAGTGTTGGTCTTCCTGCACTTGCTAGTCAGTGAATTTTAACCCCATTGTGTGATGTTCATTAAAATAATGAGAGGAGCCAAGTGGGGAAACACCATGATTTTGAGCCTTGGTAAAGCTGCCATCTGAACAGGGTTTACGAACAGTGTCCTAACCAAAGGAATCTTGTAAGCCTGGCTAGGGCTAGGGGTAAATTTGAACAGCTTCTCTCAATGTCAATTTTGTCAGCAGAAAGACTTTTATTTTGTGTGAGGGTCTCAGTGGCCATTTGAGTCATTCTCTCAACTCATGTTCATTAGGATAAAAAAGGGAAATTGAATAGATAGTCTTTGAGGGTAACTCTCAAAGTGCTACACACACCAGTCATCAAGCACTACAGGTTTCTTTCTTTCTTTCTTTCTTTCTTTATTTTTATTTTGGGGGATTCATTGAGGGTACAAGAAACCAGATTACACTGATTGCATTTGTTAGGTAAGGTCCCTCTTATACTTGTGTCTTGCCCCCAAAAGGTGTGACACACACCAAGATCCCCCACCCCCCTCCCTCCGTCCCTTTCTCTGCTCTTCCTTTCCTCCACCCCCTCTCTCCTTTTCTCTCTCTCTTCTCTCCCCTTCCCCCCACCCCCCACCATATACTAGGTCCTTAATTGTCCTCATATCAAAATTGAGTACATAGGGTTCTTACTTCTTCATTCTTGTGATGCTTTACTAAGAATAATGTGTTCCACTTCCATTCAGGAAAACAAAGGATGTAAAGTCTCCATCTTTTTAGTGGCTGAATAGTAGTACACCAGAACTTGTTAATCCATCCCTGGGTTGGTGGGCATTTAAGCTGTTTCAACATTTTGGAGATTGTAAATTGAGCCGCAATAAACATCTAGCGCAAATGTCCTTATGATAAAAGGATTTTTATCCTTCTGGGTAGATGCCCAGTATTGGGCTTGCAGGATCAAATGGGAGGTCTAGCTTGAGTTCTAGAGGTTTCTCCATACTTCCTTCCAAAAAGATTGCATTAGTTTGCAGTCCCACCAGCAGTGTAAAAGTGTTCCTTTCTTTCTATATCCATGCCAGCATCTGCAGTTTTGAGATTTTGTGATGTGGGCCATTCTCGCTGGGGTTAGATGACTACAAGTTCTTTTTAAACTTATCTGTTTATGTCTCCTCTCCTCTCATCCTCACAGCCAGGCCCTCGGTCTAGGGGCTGGCTTTGACTCATTTTTTTAATGATAGCCTCTACTTTCTTTTTTTAAATGATAGACTCTAATGTTAGCTTCTTTTTTTTTTTGAGACAGAGCCTCAAGCTGTCACCCTGGGTAGAGTGCTGTGGCATCACAGCTCACAGCAATTTCCAACTCCTGGGCTCAGGTGATTCTCCTGCCTCCGCCTCCCAGTAGCTGGGACTACAGGCGCCCACCACAACACCCAGCTATTTTTTGGTTGCAGCCATCATTGTTGTTTGGCGGGCTGGGCTGGATTCGAACCTGCCAGCTCAGATGTATGTGGCTGGTGCCTTAGCAGCTTGAGCCACAGGCACCGAGCCCTAATTTTAGCTTCTTAATTGTTCTTTCCTTCTTCCAATGTGTCAGCTCCCCCCACCCCATTGTATCCATTCTGTACCTCTGTCATGTTAATCCTCTAGAACAACAGCCCCCAACATTTCTGCACTTTCACAGGAGATGAATGTCCATGGACATGGAAGGCATTAGATTCTCATAAGGAGGCACAACCCAGCTCTCTGGCATACAAAGTGTAGAGTGTGGTTCTCACTCCTATGAGAATCTAATGCCGCTACTGATGTGACAGGAGGCAGAGGTCAGGGGTCAGGAGGTGATGTGGGCAATGGGGAGTGGCTGGAAATATAGATGAAGCTTCCTGGAGTTGCCCCCTGTTCACCTTCTGCTGGTCTGTCTGGTTCCTAACAGATCCACAGCTTCCTCATTGCTTAAGAGCAAGTCTAAGAACGTTAGCTTGGACTTTAAGGCTGATGCCCACCTGATCTCCACAGGGCTCCTCAGTTTGGGTCAGATTTGCATCACAGGACGTTCACATGCCCACTCCTCATTTCCAAGATCTCGTTCCTATCCTGTTCTTTCTCTTCAACCTCTTAAGGCCTCAGAGAAGTCCACCTTCCTCTCCAAGACCTTTCTGTATAGATGGTCTCCATTTCTGAACTCCTGGAGTTTTACTCTACTTAGATATTTATAATATTCACTAAAGCTTCATGCTGTTTTTTAAACCTGAATGTTAAGCACCTGTGTGTCCAGGGCTTATTTTAGGTCAACACTGTGTAATAGAAATATAATATAAGCTGCAAATGTAATTATAAATTTTTAAGTAGCCACATTAAAAAATAAATGGGCGAGGGCGGCGCCTGTGGCTCAGTCAGTAAGGTGCTGGCCCCATATACCGAGGGTAGCAGGTTCAAACCCAGCCCCAGCCGAACTGCAACAAAAAAATAGCTGGGCATTGTGGCAGGCGCCTGTGGTCCCAGTTACTCGGGAGGCTGAGGCAGGAGAATCACCTAAGCCCAGGAGTTGGAGGTTGCTGTGAGCTGTGATGCCACAGCACTCTACTGAGGGCAATAAAGTGAGATTCTGTCTCTACAAAAAAAAAAATAATAATAAATGGGTGAAATTAAAAATATATTCTATTTAAGTGAATATGTCAAAACTTTATTTGAATACGCAATCAATATAAATAAGAATTGATGAGATATCTTACATCCTTTATCTCGTGCTAAGTCTCTGGAATCCAGAGTGTGCATGCTACTTCCAGCACATTTGGACTCATGAGCCCTTGTGGGTAGTGTCTATCCTGTTGGATGGCTATCCAGTGTTAGGCATTCTTAGTCATTGTCTGTAGTTGAACGACAGCATAATGTACAGACAGAGTGTGAGTCAACAGACCGTTGTTGCACTGGGCACAATTTTCTGCTCCTGACCCTGTCCTGTTTTTTGTTTCCATTGATGACCGGGCTAGTGGGGTGCTCTAACCCATGTCTGCTGTGCATAGAATCGACAATATTGTGTTGTACAAGTAAATATTGGCTAAGAGAATAGATTTCATGGTATGTGTTTTTTACCATAATTAATAAAAAAGAAAGAATATCCTCTCTGCCTCAGAGAGACCTAAATTTCAGATCTCAGCTCTGCCACTAACTACATGTGTGAACACAGGCAAGCTAATTTCCTTCTTTTAACTTTGGTTTCATCATCTATAAATGGGGATAATTATCCAGACCTCAAAGGAGTGATGTGAAGAGTAAATGAGCTACTACCTATAAAATGCACAGAATTCATGAAGCCCTTAAAAATATTGGGTGTTACCACTGTTATCACTATCACTATTATCACTGTTAAATATACACAGTGTATTTATCGATTTGGCAGATGAGATAATTCTGGGAAAGAAAGGTATTGAGTTAGATTAAAGAATCAAGGTTCAGAAAGGGTTCAAAAATTCAAATAGGATTTAACTGGGTGAATAAAAAAAGGTGAAAGTTAGTATGGATAAGTTAAAATATTGCATTTAGGTTACAAAATCCGACTATAAAAAATAAGCTTTTAGGTTAACTGTAGTTCAGAGAAAATGAGGTATTTACTTATTTATTTGACTAAACATAAGGTAGGAATAAAATTATTCTTTACAATCTTTCAATTTTATTACATGTTTAAAGTGAACATGCAAATACACTCATGTACCCCATAACTATGTCAATTAATGGCAGACTTTATATAGGGTGGTGGTCCTACAAGATTCTAATGAAACTGAAAATTTCCTATTGCCTTAGTGACAGAGCCATCATAATATTGATGTGGGAAACACACTACTCATGTGTCTGGTGATGCTGGTAATAAACAGACCTACTGCTCTACCAGCCGCATGAAAGTATCAGACGCACAATAATGTACAGCACTTAATACTTGATAATAATAATAAACTGCCACTGGTTTCCATATTTATGATACTATACTTTCTATTGTTATTTTAGTGGTGTAGTACTTTTACTTACAAAAAGAAATTCAACTGCAAAACAGCCTCTGGCAGGTCCTTCAGGAGTACATGAGAAGGTATTGTTGTGACAGGAGAGGGCAGCTCCATGCCTGTCATGTCCCTGAGAACCTTCCTGTGGGACAAAGTGTGTGGGTGAGACAGTGATCTGACTTTTTGTAGATGTAGGCTTTCATCTGCATTTGTGTCTTAGTTTTTAACAAAAAAGTTAAAAAAAATTCGTTAGAACAAATCTTATAGAATAAGGATATAAAGAAAATAGTGTTTGCCTTTTAAGCTAAGTTACTACAAAAACATCAAAACATGAGAAGAACTGCAAGTTTAAAAAGCAAAAAAAATTGTAGCAAGCTAAGGTTAACTTATTATTGAAGAAAAAATATTTTTATAAATTTGGTGCAGCCTAATATCAGCTCACGGTAATGCCAGAGCCCCCACAGCAGCTCACAGTAATGGCTGGCCCCCCCACAGCAGTGCACAGTCATGCCCAGCCCCCCCCCCACAACAGCTCACAGTAATGGCTGGCCCCCCCATAGCAGCACACAGTAGTGACTGAGGCTTCATATTCCCTCACTGCACACTCAGACTCACCCAGAGCAATGTCCAGTATTGCAAGCTCTCTTTGTGGTAAGTGCCCTATACAAGTGTACTAGTTTTTAATCTTTTTTTTTTTTTTTTTTTTTTTTTTTTGAGACAGACTCTCATTCTTGTTGCCCAGGCTACAGTGCCATGGTGTCATCATGGCTCACAACAACCTCAACTCCTGGGCTCAAGCGTTGCTTCTGCCCCAGTCTCCCAGTAGCTGGGACAACAGGCACCCACAATCATTCCCTGCTAATTCTTCTTTTTTCTATTTTTGGCAGAGAATAGAAAAAATGGTTTCTGGCTCTTACTCAGGCTGGTCTTGAACTGCTGAGCTCAAGTGATCCTCCCACCTTGGCCTCCCAAAGCACTAGGATTACAGGCATGAGCCACCACACCTGGCCTTTTAATCTTTCGTACCTTATTTGTATTCTATCTTTTCTTTGTTTAGATGTGTTTAGATATACAAATACTTGCCATTGTGTACAGTTGCCTACAGTGTTCAATGCTGTAGCATACTGTGCAGGTGTATAGCCCAGAATATATACCACACAGTCAGGTGTGCAGTAGGCTAGACCACACAGGTGTGTGTAAGCACACCTTGTGATATTCCCACAGCGATGAAATCACCTAATGATGAATTTCTAAGAATGAAAGCCCATCATTAAGCAACTCATAACTGCAGTACAAAGAGTATAAAAGGTTAAAAACCTCCCTTTCCTACTCTCTGGAAATTCAGAGCCGCTGTTCACACTTTCTTATCTATCCTTCCAGAAATGTCCTAATGCCCAACTAAGGATGTGTTTGTTTATCCTCTCTTCATTTTAACACTCAGGGGATAGACTATTATTCCCTTGTACATTTTACTGGGAAAGAAATAAAAACTGAAGTTACAAATTCAGTATCATTCAGAAGTGGGATGTGTCAACTCCAAACTTGAATTTGATTTTAAGCTTCAAAAGAAGTAAGCTAACAATAAATGGAGGGAACAGGTCAGTGCTATTCAGAACTTGTCTAATACATCTGGAATTTTTCACTTATATATGGACACTGATTTTAAGACAAATACTGACAAACTGTACGTGTGTGGAGGAAAAGGAGGCAAATTAATTCAAAACCATGTCTTGACAGAAGACCAGCTGTAGGACTTGGGGATGATTATGACAGAGAAGGGACACTTCTGAGGAGTCTGACAGGTTTTTATATGGGAGGAAAAGCTGCCATTCAAATAACCTCAGGCTATAGTGCTCAATCAGGTTCTAGTAGTGGGGGCATCTTTTGACTAAGTGTGAATATATAGAGAGATAATGCATGTAAAAGTGCTTTTCATTTTATTTTGAGACAGTCTTAGTCTGTCACCCTGGGTAGAGTGCTGTGGCATCATAGCTGACAGCAACCTCAGACTCTTAGGCTCAAGAGATCCTCTTGCCTCAACCTCCCGAGTAGGAAGGCTGGTCTCGAATTCCTGAGCCCAAGCAATCCACACACCTCAGCTTCCCAGAGTGCTAAGATTACAGACATGAGCCATGTGCATGGTCTTAAAAGTGATTTTTTTTCGCAGTTTTTGGCTGGGGCTAGGTTTGAACCTGTTACCTCCGGCATATGGGGCCAGCGCCCACTCCTTTGAGCCACAGGTGCTGCCCTTAAAAGTGATTTTTTTTTTTTTTTTTGCAGTTTTTGGCCAGGGCTGGGTTTGAACCCACCACCTCTGGCATATGGGTTAAAAGTGATTTTTAAATTGGAAGCCACCATGGAGAAAAACCACAGTATTCCTAAAAATTAGGAAAGTCTGAATTTTGGTTCGTTTGTTTGTTTTTTGAGAGAGTGTCTGGCTCTGTTGCCTAGGCAAGAGTGCCATGGCATCAACCCAGCACACAGCAATCTCAAACACTTGAGCCCCAGAGATCATCTTGCCTCAGCCTCCGAAGTAGCTGGGACTACAGATGCCTGCCATCAGGCCCTGCTAATTTTTGTTTTGTTTTGTTTTGTTTTGAGACAGAGCCTCAAGCTGTCACCCTGGATAGAGTCCCGTAGCATCACAGCTCACAGCAACCTCCAATTCCTGGGCTCAAGCAAGTCTCTTGCCTCCGCCTCCCAAGTAGCTGGGACTACAGGTGCCCGCCACAATGCCCAGCCATTTTTTGGTTGCAGCTGGCATTGTTGTTTGGTGGGCCCGGGCTGGATTAGAACCCGCCAGCTTAGGTGTACATGGCTGGTGCCTTAGCCCGTTGAGCCACAGGCGCTGAGCCACCTGCTAATTTTTCTATTTTTCTTTCTTTTTTTTTTTGAGACAGAGTCTCAGTTTGTCGCCCTCAGATGCTCAAATCAACCTCAAACTCTTGGTTTGACACTGTGAGCTATGATGTCACATAGAGTGACATCATAGCTCACAGCAACCTCAAACTCTTGGGCTCAAGCAATTCTCTTGCCTCAGACTCCTGAGTAGCCAGGACTACAGGAGCCCGCCACAATGGCTGGCTATTTTTAGAGATGGGGTCTCACTCTCAGGCTGGTCTCTAACTGGTAAGCTCAGGCAATCCACCCACCTCAGCCTCACAAATCACGCTAGGTTTACAGGCATGAGTTACCACCCGGCCCAATTTTTCTACTTTTTATAGGGACAGGGTCTAGCTCTTGCTCGGGCTGGTCTTGAATTTCTGGCCTTAAGTGATCCTCCTGCCTTGGCCTCCCAAACTGCTAGGATTATAGGTGTAAGCCACCATGACTGGCCATGAAATTTTGAAATTTTAATGGCAGGGGGAGTGTCACATTATCCCAATCATTTCTGATGTTTAAAGAGAGGCTGGTACCCTACTGACTTAACTAATTACTCTGTTCCTCAAAGTATTTCATTCATTATCTCAAGTAATTTATTTGTGTCTTTGAGCCTGGCTTATTGCCTGGCACAAAGTAGATTAAAGTGGAGGGAGGAAAAAGGAGGAAGAGAGGGAGGAAGAAAGCAAGATAGAGAGAGGGAGGAAAGAGAGGGAGGGAGGGAGGTGCGAAGAAGGGAAGAGGGGATAAGTGAATGAGTGCTGTCATTCCAAACACTTTTTCTTCCTTATGACATTTTGCCAGCTGCTCCATCTCACACTTAAAATCAAGTTCAGCTTATGGCAGATCCTTCTCAAATGTTTTGTAGGTTTCTGCACTTCCTTTTTCCCACCCCCCCCTTTTTTTAAATGTGAAAGGGTGAGTTAAAGTGTTTCTGGATGCTGCTTAAGGGACACTCCCTTGTGACAGCTTCCATTCCAAGTGTTTCAACTCTTCCCTCTAAGTTTAGGCTTTGGCTCAGCCTTTCCGAAACCAGTTACCTGGATTCTGCCTTTGGTGTCTCCCCCTGAGAAAGATAATGGCCTCCGGCAAGGTCCTATTACTTATTTAATAAGCCTTATTAGCTGAGCAAACTGGGCACACAACTCCTCTTTATGAGCCTTTCTTCCTCATTGTCTGGTGGAGCACTGAGTAATACTCATCTCCCAGTGGCTGTGCCCACCAATGAGAAAGTGCTTTGCAAAGTATCAAGTGCAGTGATTATGTTTCCTGTCCCTCGTTTTCGCTATCTAAGTCAGACCTCTTTCCCTCACAATTCAAAGATATATTAGCCTCTTAACTATTCTCTTCACCTCAAATGTCCACCCTCACCACACCTATTAGACATGCAGGTGCCACAGTGGTCTTCTTAAAGCTCCTCTGTGCTTATAATCCCAGTGACTCTGGAGGCTGAGGTAGGAGGATGGCTTGAGGCCAGGAGTTTGAGAACAGCCTGGGCAACATAGCAAGAACCCATTTCTAAAAGTTATAAAACTTGTACTCCCAGCTACTTGGGAGGCTGAGTCAGGAGGATTGCTTGAGCACTGGAGTTTCAAAGTTATAATGAGCCATGAATATGCCACTGCTTTCCAGCCTGGATGAGAGGGCGAGATGCCATTTCTAAAAGAA
Organism: Arctocebus calabarensis; assembly: GCA_963573935.1. Classification (NCBI taxonomy): domain Eukaryota; kingdom Metazoa; phylum Chordata; class Mammalia; order Primates; family Lorisidae; genus Arctocebus; species Arctocebus calabarensis. The sequence continues at coordinate 24,655 of CAUYON010036441.1, forward strand.
AATAATAAGTAAATAAATAAAGCTGCAATGGTGTTGTTTTAAAATTCTTCACAGCATCCATCCTACTTTTCAACTAACCAGGACTCTTCCCACCTTCCCTGGTCTGTCTCCAGTTACCAAAAGCCTACTTATCCTTCAAGCCCAAAGTAAATGAATGTTTTACTGTTACACCTTTTCTAAACTCTACAATGACTCCTTCCATGCTGAGCCTGCCACAGTGTGTGGTCTGTGCTTCTCTGACAGTGCTCCCTACATGGTCTCTCCTGATGGACTGTAAATCACTTGAAGTTGCTGGAACCTCATCCATGTTCATCACGGAGCTCAGCTCTGTGGTTTACATATGGTAGAGTTAAAAGACAAACAGGCACATGAAAATTTTAATACTGGAACTCTTTAAAGAGTTTATTTGAGCAGTGATTCATGCAGCTCCAGACCACAGACAGTTCTAGGCTCCGCCAAAGGGGCAAAAGGGGAAAGCTTTTATAAAAATGCAGAAGCAAGGCAAAGAAAATACAGTAGAACCATAGCTGACCACCTCCCTACACTGACCACCTCCATAAGTTGATGTAATTTTCATAGCCTGGACATGCACCACATGTACGTATCAGTACAGTAGGCTTAGTTCCTTATGTTGACCACCTCTGTCTGTTGACCAATTTGGTATAGTCCTTTGGGTGGTCAACTTACAGAGGTCCTACTGTACTTGATTAGTACAAGTGGAGCAATACCCTTATGTGGATCATTCCCGTGAGAAGTTCCTCGTGAGATTAGTTGGAGGTATTTGATTGGTTAAGCTTAAGTTTCATTTTACTGTTTATACTGAGATGGGTTTCAGTTGGCTTAATTAGGAACCTAGCTCACGGAAGCCACCTCAGCCTACCAGTACATACTCAACAAATTACATCTAATAGCACATCCATTTTAAACAAATATTTTACTGTTACCAGGTGCTGAGCATTATGCTATAGCAGCTGCAAAAAAATTCCATCATCCTTATCCCCAATCAAATAAACTTAAATATGGTTGAGGCAACAAATCAACAATTAAAAAACTATATTAAAAAGTCTATGATTAAATGCTAAGTTCTTAATCCCATTTATACACATACGTAGTTTCATGAAAAGGTCTTTAAGAGTCTTTGTACATGCTTTTAAAATTATAACTTGTTTTAGAAATGACAGAAATATAAGCAATTATATCTTGAAATAAATACATTTGCTACAATTCAGTCCAAATTTGTAGCATGACTGCTCTGAAAGTAACCCAGTTTTAGGTCCTGCAACAAGTGAAGAATGACTACCGCAGACAAGAAGATACACTTCTCCCAGGCTAGCAGCATTTAAGGTCACCAGCTCTAAAAAGGAAGCACAATTAGACTTTCAATGTGTTTTTCAGGTTCTTCCTATTCTGTTGACAACCTAAATTATTACAGTTTTAGAATTATAAATAAAAGCACAGAAAGATTCTGTGGAGTTCCAGAAAGCACACACCACATGGGGATGGGGATAAAATAGCGGCTGGATGAGTGGAAGGAGGGGGATGAGGATGCTCTAGGTCAGTGGTTTTCAACCTTCCTACTGCCATGGCCCTTTAATACAGTTCTGTGGGTCACAACCCACAGGTTGAGAACCGCTGCTCTAAGTGGACCTTTGGAAGTTTGCAGTGTGCTCCTGGCTAGAAAGGCTGAGAAATGTAATTTTATTTTTTGATTTTTTGGTTTTTTCAGTTTTTGGCCAGGGCCAGGTTTGAACCCACCACATCTAGTATATGGGGCCGGCGCCCTACTCCATGAGCCGCAGGCAACGTCCTGAAACCTAATTTAAATCCACCTATTGTTATTGGATTCGGGTGACTGTGAGGTCTGTGCTCCAAGGCCCAGGTCCCTAACGTTGATCTACAAAGTCTATGAGCTAGTGAAGAGAGCAGTGGATTAGAAGTCTGTATTTTGCTCTTCTAAGACCCCATAAACAACAAGAAAGCAGGAAAGAAAGACTGATTTAGCTACATGGGACGTGGCTGGCCTTATTCTGGTTTGAGGTCAGGTTATCGTCATTTGCCATATGTATTTGTTTCAATAAATTCATACGTCGAAACCTATCCCCTGAAGTGATGGCATTCAGATGTTGCTCAGTCGTCTGAGCAACGACTAGGTTATGAGGGTAAAGTGCTGGTAAGTGCAATTAATGCCCATTATAAAAGAGGTTCAAGGGAGTTCCCCAACCCCTTCTGATACGTGAAGACACAGAAGGAGCCACCTGAGTAGACCCTCGCCAGACACATCAGCTGGTGCTTTGATGTTGGACTTCTAGTCCAACAAAGAGCAACACATTTCTGTTGGTTTACCCAGCATAAGCTATTTCTTTATAGCGGCCTGAATGAAGATGGCGTTTAGTGGATTAAAGCAAGACCACACATTTCCAGAAGTTAGTTATTACTTCTTTTCCATCATGAGCTTTAAAAGGTGCTTTATTTGGCATTTGAGTAAGTAGGCACTGACAGACACTCCCCATGGATGTCAAAATATCTGTTGCATAATTATTTAAAGTTTATATAAACAAAATCTTCAGTACCACAGAAATTCTGTAGAAATTTCTACTTACTTCGGGATGTTACTTGTTGATACTGATTTCAGTGTGCTCACCTCATTGAGGAATAAAATACTATTCTTCATACCTGTAGTACCTGGCTGGATATTTTCTGGACAGCCTTTGTATACCAGAATACAGAGCCTACCTTTAAAATTATAAGGTTGGCATTATCTATATTGTACCTCATTTCTCATGTCCTGATACCAGGGACATCATATTACTGGCTAGCTGGCCTTAAGTCCTTTTGCCATCCATAATCTTCTGAAGTATGTGCTGTAAAATTATTTTAGTGTCCTGATGCTTTGAAATGATTTCTTTTCTCACTGCACCATGGCATAATTGAACTCCCTATCACCTAACTTGAGTGATTTCTGCTAGGGACAGCAGGAAAGACAGCAAGGTGACAGGGGAAATTAAAGGAATTCATGCTGGGGTGTGAACAAAAGATTAAAATGCTTCCCATCTCTTCCTCTCCCTTATTCCCACAAGGCAGATGGCTGACTCTCCTGAAGATACCCACTGCTTACACAGGGGAATGAATGAACACCTGACATCCAGAAATATGACTGGTAATTAGTGAAAGGTGAGGCACAGTGAGGAGGTGGAAAATTCTGGGTAGTAGGTGGGGTGGGAAGCCTCCTGGGTGTCATCAAATTGCACTGCCTGCCCTAAAGCTTCTCCATATTAGTGTCACCCAATTGCAACCGCCCAGTGAGAACATAATGCCAACTTCTAGGACATTGCTTCTGGGGTGGGCACTATGGGGTGCTGGGTTAAAGGGGAAAAAGTCATCCAAAGTGTAGAGCTCTCTCTGTGTCTGAAGTGCTCAGAACACTTTATGATCTTATTAAATGTATGTAGAAAAATTAAATCCCTTTATGATTAAAACCTGTGATTGGGGCATTAGAGTTATCCATTCTATATAAACTGCATTGGTTTTTAATCTACACTTGGGGCTGTAGTGCTTACTTCCTTATCTTTCAATGTGTTTTTGGTTAACACAATCTGGTTATAGCTGTCATTTTTATTCCTGGAAGGGGCATAGTTTGTTTCTCTGTCTTTTCTCTTTCTCTGAGGTGTGAGTCGTGTTTATTTTTGTTTGAATAGACAGTTTCCCAGATTTAATCCCTTTCTTTAATTTCCTGATTTTTCCACTTGGAATTACTCTCGTGTTCCCCATGGCCAGGCTGAAAGACATATTTGTATTTTGAGTTCCAGAAGTGGGCCTGGCGAGCTTCTTGGTTTCTGTGAATACTGCTGGGAATTGCGGTTTACAGTCACGGCGTGTACGTGGGACCTGCCCCAACCCCAGAGCCCCCAGCTCTCCTCTGTGGTCTGAATTTCGCCCTTGGGGAGGGAAAGGTCCTGCGATTGCAATCAGGCCTCTTCCCCGACGTCCTGCGGGTGGCAAGCCAGGTATTTCCACTCCCTGCAGCAGCAGCTCACCTTTTGGCGAGTGGCGCCGGGCCTGGCCACGACTCCTCACAGCCAGGAACACCAGCAGGGAAGGTGCAGTTACGAGCTCGGCGGGAGGGGAACCCTGGCACATAGGAAGTGGGACGCGGCTGGAGGCGAACCGGGAGAGGGTGGGAACGCGGCTGGAGACGAATTCAGGGCACTGAGGAGGCAGAGTGAAGGGGACCCCCTTGGAACAGATCCCAGCTGCAGCGTGGGGCCAGTAGTTGGCCCTAAGTCCCACCCCCTCAGGGGCGGGGCCTCCTGAAGGGGCGGGGCCGCGGGAGGGGGAAGTGGGCGGGGCGCCGCCGGGAAGGGGGCGGGCCGGGGGAAAGTCTGGGTCGCCGGAGGCAGTGAGGCAGGAGCTCTGCCGGGCTGCGGCGCCGCGATGAGCGGAGCCCCTGCGGTGCCGGGGGCAGCGGGCGAGGGCGTGGTCCGGGGGCTGCGAGTGGACGGGCTACCCCCGTTGCCCAAGAGCCTGAGCGGACTGCTGCACTCTGCGTCGGGCGGCGGCGCGTCGGGGGGCTGGCGGCATCTGGAGAGGCTGTACGCACAGAAGTCGCGCATCCAGGACGAGTTGAGCCGTGGGGGCGCGGGCGGCGGCGGGGGCCGGGCGGCTGCGCTGCCCGCCAAGCCCCCGAATCTGGACGCCGCGCTGGCTTTGCTCCGCAAAGAGATGGTAAGCAGGGCTCGGTGGGCGGAGATGCTGGGGATGCAGGGGTTCTTCCCGCCCGCGCTCGCGGTCCGGGGAAAGTTCTGGGGACCAGTGGTCCGCGCGCCCACCGGCTCCTTTTGACTCCTTGGCCCCAGGCGCTGGGCAGTCCTCTCAGCCACCGCCCGCCTCCCTGTCCATGGTTGGACCAGCACCTAGGAAAAGTCCCCACTCTCAGCGGGCAACTTCCCACATGTCCAGCGCCCTCTGTCCCTCTCCAGCTTAGACGCGCGGGCGCATCCGGAGCCGCGTTGCGAGGGGGTCTCGGCGGGCGCGAAGCAACGTCCCCGGTACGGGAAAGGCTCTCATCGCGCCCAGGGGGTTCACAGCTGTGCGCGATGGTTTTCCTGCCCTGAAGAGGACAGCTTTTTGTCCGCTGAGCGGGCAGACAGCAGATTGAAGCAGCCCAGACCTTCTCCCCTGGCTCCCCAGGCCCCGTGTCCAGAATCCGATTACAAGTGAGGTGGCCCCGGCTCACAGAAGGCCGCGAGAGCGCGCACCGGGTAAAGCTGATGGCACAAACCCGCTGGAGCGAAGTGGGAGGTGGCTGTCCTCCCCATCTGGGAGAAGTCCATGTGAGCTATTTGGGTTTTGTATGAGCTCCGGACAATAGGGTTTAGTTTTTCTCAGTCCTTGGGAAGTACATAGGGTGTTTGTGGACCGGAATTTACGGTGACGCTAAAAGTAGGACAAGTGCTGGGATTTAGGCAACAACACCCTTTCCCTAGTTTTCTCTGCCAGGCATAAGCCAAGGCAGAAGAAAACAGAAAAGCTTCCTCCTTTCTAACCCTCTTGCTGGCTGCTGGTCACATCCCCCAGTTTTAAAAGCTTCCCTTTCAGTTCATTTAATCCAGGCCTTCTCCACTTGTTAAAGGATACCTAATAGGAAAGCTGCTTTTTTTCCCCTAACAATTTGCCAAAAAGAAAATTAAAAAAAGTTAAAGGAATTCTTTAAATTTGCATCTAGTGCCTTTAAGATTTTGTTCAGAAAAAAAAAAATCAATTTATATACACTTTTTCTCAGGAGCATGCCAGCTCTGAAAACTAAGACTTAACTGAATCCTAAAAGTGGGGTTAACACTTTTGAATCAATGAGATATTGTCTTCCAGCTCTGCAGCAGGCATTGAAGTGATTTCCAATTCTCTCTGAAAAGATTTTCTGAAGCTTCTTACAGAACCACTTAAATTCTAAGCCAACCGTTTTTATTTATTAATAAGCATTCACTGACGTGGACACAGCATAGCTGGTGAACTGCTTTGATAAATCCGTACACCAAGTGTGCTTACAGCCGTAGCATAAACAGGAGAGTGAAAAGGAAGACTCTGGTTATTTAAGTGCTGTACTTGCATAGGAGACAGGAAAACCTCAGAGCCACTTCTGTTGTGAAGCTTAGGTTTATAAACATGCTCTGGAGTCTCTCTGTGTGGTTTGGGAATCAGTGTGTCATTCCCAAAAGTATTTTTCCAGGTCCCTCCTGGTGTGACTGAAGTACAGCCACAGCCTTCCTTGTAATTATGTCTTGGAGCTCTCTCTAAGCCTATTTGAAGCACAAGGAAAAGAAATAGTCATCTTTAGTGTGCCTAATATTTATCAGAGATAAAGATAAGGTATGGCTACAGGCCTTGACAAGCCCCTTTTAAGAACTGTCACAAGGTCTTTAGTACTCTGGTCTTCTGGCCTTTTAAGTGATTTACAAACCTGGGGCATTGGGATCTGAGTGGGCAGCTCCAGCTGAGGCTCCCCCAGGCTTTGCTAAGAAGGAGCTGTGAAGCATGGGCCTCCTGGCTCACACCTGTAATTCTAGCACTTTGGGAGGCCACGGTGGGTGGATCGCCTGAGCTCACAGGATGGACACCAGGCCTGAGCAAGAGCCTAGTCTGAGCAAGAGCAAGACCCTGTATCTAAAAGTAGAGTCGGGTATTGTGGTGGGAGCCTGTAGTGCCAGCTACTTGGGAGGCTGAGGCAAGAGAATCGCTTGAGCCTGTCTGTGAGCTATGTGGTTACTGCACTCTACTGGGAGCAACAAAGTGAGACTGTGTCCAAAAAAAAAGGAGCTGTGAGTTCATTCCTTAGTTATCTGCAGATGGTTTGTGTTATCTGTTTAATTTGAAGGCCTGGGGTCAAATCTGTGACAGGGATGTCACAGATATCATGGCAGAAAGTGATAAATGCTGTATTTTTTTTTTTTTTAAAGATCCTGCAAACATAGGAGGAGGGCTGTTTTGTGGCAGGAATGGGGTGGGCCTCTTTTCTCTTCTTTTTTCTTTTTTGTAGAGACAGAGTTTTATCACCCTCGGTACAGTGCTGTGATGTCTCAGCTCACAGCAGCCTCCAACTCCTGGGCTCAGGAGATTCTCTTGCCTCAGCCTCCCAAGTAGTTGGGACTACAGGCGCCCACCACAACGCCCCCTGGGGATGGGCTTCTTTTCATGAGAATTCCAGCAGTGGTGGTGAGGAAGGCCTTGAAGGTGACAGTATTTTCTGCAAGAAAAGGAGCACTAGAAAGGTAGCTACAAAGCTGGCTCTACATTTGAAGTATGAGTAAGAGAGGTGTAGCAGGTGGTCTGCAGAAAGCCTAAGTAGCAAGAGGAGGCTTTCTTCAGCAGGAGTTTGGCATGGCCTGAGTTGGACTCGGAGGAAATGAATTACATAGCTGCATGTGAGAGGGAGAGCTGGACTTTGGAGGTTTGTTGGCAGATGCTAGAGGGGTGCATGGAACCGGTGACAACCCTTGGCAGGGTGGGATCCTTCCAGTGTGACACAATCTGCACATGGGAGACACTGCAGGAATTGCTAGTTAAATATGAGGGTCAGGGAAGATGGCGAAAAGGAATCAAAGATGACTTAATTAGTTTTTTTTATGAAAAATGTGACTAAACAAAACAATTAAAAATCACTCATAATCCTATATAGATATAATCACTGTTAATATTTAGGGACATTAGCCAGGCGTGGCATGTGCCTGTAGTCCCAGCTACTCAGGAAGCTGAGGAAGGAGTCCATAGTTTGAGGCTGCAGTGAGTTGGATCCATACCCCTGCACTCAAGCCAGGACAACACAGCAAGACCCTGTCTCGAAAAAAATTTTTTTTCTGGGATGTCTCCTGTTTAGGTACACTATAAATGCCTTCCATACAATATTTTATTTAATCCTTATAATTCTCCATGAGATAGGTCCTCAAAGTCTATTCTATATTTTAAGAAAGCAGATGCTCAGAGTTTAATATAAGGGCTCCAAAACCCTGTTTAACCATTGTTTTCAACTATCTGAAAGTGCACGCATGCGTACACACGAATCACATAACACCTTGTTTGCTTTTGGGGCACACACATTTCAAACATTTTCCCAGTCAACATATATAATAATATCTTTAATGACTTCATAATGTGCCATTGTGTGGCAGTATGAAGTGATATTTTGAAGCTTGATAGTGTCTGGGAAAATGGGATTCTTTGCAGTACACGGGGAGTCAGGAGAAGTGGCTGTGTAGGGAAGAAGGTGATTTGCCATTATGGCAGCTGAAGAGTATGGCAAACATTTCAGCATTTGAAGTTGGAGGCTGGAAGAGAGATTTTGGCCTGGAAATAAGGGTGGCAGAAATGTCTGGAGGTGTGGGAGTCTCTCGGGGAGGAAATATCATAACTTCCCCAGGGTAGAGCCTGGGGCCACTGGCTGTGAGGGCAAGGGGAGCCCTTGTGGGCAGAGGGTTCTGTCCCATGTCTTCCTTCTGTGTCCAGTGAGTTGCAGCTTCAGTGCCCGAGTTTCAGCACCTCCTGTTCTGGTAACCCCTGTCTGTGAAATCTGCCCCATGTGCATCCTTGTCCCCTCCCCAGAAAGCCTGTTTGGAAACCTGAGAGGGTCACATGGATGGTTCTTAGTCTATAGACTGAAAAGGCCTTTTAAAAAAGTTGATGATGATGGTGATTTTTACATCAGCAAATCACATTTAACATTTACTGGGTGTATGTTAGGTATAAAGTGCTGGGGAGGATGTCAGGACAAATATCTAAAGGTTAAGGAGCTTGTAGGTGTGGGCGTCTTTACTGCAATGGGATTGCTTTAGTTTAGATTAGTTCTCAATTTTTCAAGACTGAAGACTTCCTTCTAGTCTCAATCTGAACTAGCTTTTGCAAAAGATGACTCTTGTTAAAGGGCTGGGTATATTAATATAGGGACAGACTAGAATCAGGGCACCCGGGAAAGCCAGGAAGCCCACTGGGGTCTGCTCTCTCCTCCCCCACTGTTTTTTTGTTATTTTCTTTTGCCCATTTTGGAACCTGGCCACTAACAGTGTCCATATTCGGTTTTGGCCACCCATCTGAATTGTAGTTTGCAAATGCTGTGGAAGGGTGCCAGTCAGCCTGGCTCAGAATTCCAGCCAGCCTATGTCAGCTAATAGTGGTGAGGACAGGATTTTATTTTATTAAGATGGTGTAACCCTGTAGATGGGGTTGGGGCCTGGGCATTCCCCAAAGAGAGGACAGTTTGCAGAAATGGATCAGGTGACCATTGTACAACCAAAATGTTAGATGTCTATCACAGACCCTCTTCTAGTGAAAAATACTTTGCCCTCAAGGGTCCCATAATCTGAAAGATTTTTATCTGTCAAGATGGTCATTTGCTTTGCTAACTAGATCTCAGTAGGCCCTTAAAATATTTGCATGTGGGCTGGACGTAGTGGCTCATGCCTGTAATCCTAGTACTCTGGGAGGCCAAGATGGGTGGATTGCTTGAGCTCACAAGTTCAAGACCAGCCTGAGCAAAAGCAAGACCCTGTCTCTACTAAAAATAGAAAAAAACTGAGGCAAGAGGATCAATTGAGCCCATGTTGGAAGTTGCTGTGAGCTATCATGCCACGACACTCTACCCAGGGCAACAGCTTGGGACGCTGTCTCTAAATAAATAAAAAATAAAATATTTGCATGTGGTTGAAGGATGCTTTTGACCCAATGTCAGCTGGGATCCTTGGTGTACACCGTTCCTTGCATGGATTTCTGCACAGACCACCCTGCCCGGCAGCTCTCTGAGCCTAGGTCGTCAATCTTATACACTACTAAAGAGTCTTAGGAGAGTATAGGGTCACAGAGACCCTCAGTCCTAGGGCAGGAAAACTTCACATCTCTGGGAATTCTTGAGTTCTACTTCTACCATCAGTAGCAAGTTTAGTAGCTTTGTTTGGAATCGCTTTGCCTCATTTTTTCTTTTTTTCCTTAAATGATCCATCAGCTGTTTTGTTCTTCCATCTGTGCAGAATGGGAAGTCATCAACAGAACTTTTGAATTCCTGAACTGTGATGATGTGGTGAAGAACTGAATCTAAGGGACAAGAAGTTTAAGTTGGTAAACCAATAGTTTTCCCACATTTTAGTTGTAACAACTACCAAATTTATAATGAGCTTGTAGCTAGCACCCCGGTGGAGTGTAGTCCTTACCCTACGTCTGAATCCAGTGTCTTAACATGAAGGTATTAATCTTTAAAAGATTATGTAAAGATCAGGTAGGAAGTATCTGAAGTAAGAGCATTAGCTCCGTATGCAGCTTGCATGTTTGGAGATGGTCAAGGGAGCCTGTGGCCTTTGATACTATCTGTTTTTGTTTTTCACTGGTCTTTGTTTAATGCACTATTCTGCAAAGGATGGGTCACCAGCCCCAGAATCCTCTAGACTGCTTGCTAAAATGCAGATTCCTGTGCCCCATCTTGTACCTTTGGAATCAGAATCTGGGGAAGTGAGAATCTGCACTTTTTTTTTTTTTTTTTTAGACAGAGTCTCATTCTGCTGCTCAGGCTAGTGCCATATTATCAGCCTAGCTCACAGCAACCTCAAACTCTTGGCTCAAGTGATCCTCCTGCCTCAGCCTACAGAGTAGCTGGGACTACAGGTGTGGGCTGCAATGGCTGGGTAATTTTTCTATTTTTAGTAGAGACAAGGTCTTATTCTTGCACAGGCTGGTCTCAAACTCCTGAACTCAAGGGATCTCCCCGCTCAGCCTCGCAGAGTGCTAGGATTACAGGACTGAGCCAGGTCAGAATCTGCATTTTGAAAAAGCTCTTCTAGACTTCCAAAGTACATACATCAGGCATGAAGAGCTCGAATTCTGTGTTATTAAACTATGAATATAGTTCTGGCAAGCTACTTACTTTTTGGGGCTACAAATCCTTGACTGAAAAAATGAGGGTTGAATGCAGCGCAGGGTCCTTTTTTCTGAGTCTGTCTTTCCCCCTTATGCCATTATGGTTCTGTTGTAAGATACCTTTTGGGCATAGGTCTGGGGCCCATCTATTATAAGGTGCTTGGTATCCCCAAGGACACTTGCACTTACCCGATTGTTGTAAGCAAAGAAGGAGCAGAAAAGGATGAAAGGTACAGGTTTGCTATTCTTGGGTTCAGTTCATCGCACACGAGGCAGTCTGCAACAACAGTTCTTCAGGTTGTTTTTTTTTTTAGAGACAGAGTCTCACTTTGTCACCCTCGGTAGAGTGCCATGGCGTCACACAGCTCACAGCAACCTCCAACTCCTGGGCTTAGGCGATTCTGTGGCCTCAGCCTCCCGAGTAGCTGGGACTACAGGCGCCCGCCACAACACCCGACTATTTTTTCTGTTTTGCAGTTCGGCTGAGGCCAGGTCTGAACCCACCACCTTCGGTATATGGGGCCGGCACCCTACTCACTGAGCCACGGGTGCTGCCCAGTTCTTCAGGTTTTTAGGCTGTGTTCCCATACTTGTTCCCATCTCAGTATCTACCTGATAAAAGCACACCTGTGACTGTGGGGTGGGGGACAGTGAAGGTGGGCGATGGGGCACTGGCCTGACTTCCTTTCCTCCATGTTATCTCCAGGTGAGGTTAGAATTCTAGGTTTAAGATCTGAAGATATAAAGGATTTAAGTATTTCTTTCATACCACTTAAAAACTTGATCTATTACTGTACCTACCTGTAGAGCATATAAATTGATATTTTTCCTAATTTGTATCTTACAGCCCTTTTCCTTCTGTCCTCTTTTGGTTAAAGGTATTTATCTGTTTGATGTAAATGTGAAAATGCCCCAGTTGTGGGAAGATGAGTGACAGCCCAGGCATTTCTGCCCCTTGGAGACATTGGCCCTGCCCTGGTCTTGCTGTAGCTCCCTGAGGCACGGTGGGCCGGGACACATAGGCAGGCCTGGGGAAGGGGACCCAACTCCCTGTGTGGGTCACTCCCCTGAACAGTTGGGAGTTTGGCAGTTGTGCTCCATGGAGACTTCATGCTCCTCTTCAAAAAGCCAAGTTTTTCATGACTCTATGGAGGAAACCAGACAGACCACAGACTTCGTGAGCAGGAAACCAGCCCTGCTGGTCAGATATGTTCCCCTCTTGCCAGTGTTGTCCTCCAGAGTCTTTGCCCACTCGTCCTACATATTTCCAAGGGATGATTGCTTGGTCTTCTTCCTGTGGCTCTTTCCCTGCAGACACTTAACACAGAGATGGTCTCTCTTCCCAGGAATGCTGGAGACAGAAAAGCCCTTAGCCTGCCTTACAAGTCTCCAGATTTGTTAAGATGGGGCCTTTCTGTTTTTATGAGTACTAGCTATTCATGTCATGATTGGCTCTGACAACTGTGACTGGCCTAGTTTTGCAGGTGTGCACATTCTGTATCTCAGAGATAGGGGACAGAGGCCCTCTGTCCTTTGACCAGAGCTCCCTAGTCGAGGGGTGACCTCTGGGAAGCACCAGGTCTGTCCCAGCCAAGATAGGCAGGGATGAGGAAGAAGGTGACCGAGATGTACATCAGAGAGGGTGTTTGGTGTATTCTTTGCTGGTTGACTCAATTAATCCAAATGGATTAATAGTTTCTCAGCTTTAATTTCTAATAGGGTAAATCTTAATAGGTATAACCTATATAAACAACAACTCTTTGGGACCCTGGTTATATTAAAGTTGGAAATTAAATATCCAAGTTAAACCCTGATAAAAGAAAAAAGGTAAGGTGTTTAACATCCCCTGAAAACACAGATGTGCACATTAAAACAGGAAGGTTTCATGTTGTAGCTAAAAGACCAACAAAGATGTTTAAAAATGATCATACTCACAGTAATAGTTTGGAGAAATAACTCCTCTTATGCATTCCTGGTGGGAGTGTGAAGTGGTACCAATTTTGGGGGGCGGGCAGTTTGGTAATACGTATGAAATTGAATATTTACCTGTCTTTTGACCTTGTAATTACATTTAAAAAATCTCTAAAATGGCTTCTTATTAAATAATAAAGCAGAATCAATAGGCAGTTTTCAAATACTTAGGTCACAAAAGGGATGCCAAGTGTCTGGAGTGTGTCCATGATATCTTCATACCGTTGAAGCCACACCAGTCCAGACAGACTTGCCAATGTTCCCTGGGGAAAGTAATCCATACCTAACCACCTTGTCAGTGGGTCTCTCGCTTCCCCTTATGTTTTGTTTTTGCTTCGTATTTGAGGCCTGGGAGTAGGGAGGATTTGGAAGCCATGGCTCCCCTTCTCCCCTTCTTCTTGTTCCTACAGTTCTGTTTTCACAAGTATATATTAGAGAAATAGTCACACAAGTGGATGACAACATTCTTGCATGCATGGGGACTGCAGGAGTTTTTCTCATAGTGATAGAAAGCTACAACTGTTGGAAAGAATGTGGTAACTGCATATAGGGACATAGTAAGACATTCACAGTGTAAAGTGAGTTACAAAATAGTACATATGTAAATTTGTATGGTATTTGTGTATGTGTGGTAGTTAAAAAAGAAAATGAATATGTATAGGGCCTTGAAGGATATATGCTGAACTGCTGTTAGTGGGTATCTTTAGAAAAATGGTTTTTAAAGTGTGGTCTTCAGAAACCTAGGAGTACCTGAGACCCTTTGGGGGGGCATAATTATGTGGTGGTGATACTGACAAATGTGACATTTTTGTTATTATCTAAGGAAATGTACTGACATTTGGAAGATCTGCATAATTCATTGAATCCATTTTCCACATTTTTCATATAATTAGTGCTTGATATTGAAAGAACCACCTAGGGTGGTGCCTGTGGCTCAAAAGGAGTAGGGCACCGGCCCCATATGTCAGAGGTGGTGGGTTCAAACCCAGCCAGAGCCAAAAACTGCAAAAAAAAAAAAGAACCATCTAAAGTGCAAGACTGGTGGGCTTTGCGGGCGAGGTGGCTCATACCTGTAATCCTAGCACTCTGGGACGCCAAAGTGGGTGGATTTCCTGAGCTCACAAGTTTGTAAGCAAGAGTGAGACCCCGTCTCTAAAAACAAAAAAAATCTCCAGGCATTGTGTCTGGTGCCGATAGTCCCAGCTACTTGGGAGGCTAAGGCAGGAGGATTGCTTGAGCCCAAGACTTTGAGGTGTTAAGAGCTGTGACACTACAGCACTGTACTAACAACAACAAAGTGAGACTCTTTGTCAAAAAAAAGACTGGTGGGCTTTAGTGTAACAGAGTATGGAGAGTTCATTGGTACAGTTTCAGATTTTGCACTGTGGCTAACTAAAGGAAGGTAACAGAAGAGTATTTACAAGTGTCTGAAAAGGCTGTTGAAATATTTTTTCTTTCCCAGTTTCACATCTTTGTGAAGCCAGATTTTCTTCATTTACTTCAAACAAAACAGCATGTCACAAAAGACCAAATGTAGAGAGACAGATAAACTAGATGTTAAAAAAGATTTATAAAAATTATTACTTTTATTAAAATGTTACTTACACATTAATATGAAATGACTTTACTATTTTTTATAAATTAATAAATACTTTGAAATTTCTCAATTTTAATTTCTAATATGGAAAATATTGATAGGTATAATCCACACAAACAAAAGTTCTTTGGGACCCTTAATCATTTTTTTTAAATAAGTGTTTACAGAGCAATTTTTTGTTGTTATTGGTCTTGCTATGCTGCCCAAGGTGGTCTTGAACTCTTAGCCTCAAGTGATCCTCCCACCTTAGCCTCCCAAAGAGCTGGGATTACAAGGGTGAGTGAGCCACTGTGCCCTGTGTAACCCTCAGTTTTTAAGGATGGACTGTAATCCTAGCACTCTGGGAAGCTGAGGCGGTAGATCCCTTGAGCTCAGGAGTTCAAGACAACCCTGAGCTAGAGTGAGACCTTGTTTCTACTAAAAACAGAAAAACTAGCGAGGCAGTGGGGTGTGTGCTTATAATTATGAACCATTTGAATTTTTAATGCAATTAGGATATTTAATTCATTTTAGGATATTAGAAATTGAGAAATTTCAAAGTATTTATTAATTTATTAAAAATAGTAAAGTCATTTCATGTTAATGTGTAAGTAATATTTTAATAAAAATAATAATTTGTATAAATCTTTTTTAACATCTAGTTTATCTGTCTCTCTGCATTTGGTCTTTTGTGACATGCTGTTTTGTTTGAAGTAAATGAAGAAAATCTGGTTTCGCAAAGATGTGTAACTGGGAAAGAAAGGAATATTTCAATAGCCTTTTCAGTCCCAGCTACTTGGGAGGCTTGCCCAAGCCCAAAAGTTTGAGGTAAGCTTTGAAGCCATGGCACGCTACCCAGGGTGAAAAACAGATCATTCTGTCTCAAAAAAACCCCAAAAGTAATAATAATTTTTAAGGATGTGAAGAGCTCCCAAGATCAAAACATTTGATGTCTGCTATTTTGCAACATGGGATTATGGAAGACTGGTTCTTATAATTATGAACCATTTGAATTTTTAATGTAATTAGGATATTTTCTTTTTATGATCAGAAAAAAGTGAAAGAATGTACAAAGACATTTGTCAAAGAAAATGGTCAATTGCTTTTCTTCATCTATGCCTATGACAGAACAAGAGGAAATGGGCTTAGTTTGTACTAATGTTAGTTTACATTATGAGAACTGTTAGGTTATATAGAATGGGCCCTGAATTGGCGTGGATGTCCCTACTTTTAAGTTAGCAGAAACACTCAACTCAAACTGCCTTACCTAGTAGTGAAATTTACAGCAAAGTGTGGAGGTGAGAGGAGCTTCAGGTTTGGGCTAATCTGGGGGGTCAGGTATGCCCCCTGGTTTATCTTCTGTCTCTGAATCACAGTGGCTCTTCAGAGTCTGGTCCTCAGCATGGCAGTTGTAATATATTACCAGGCAATGAAGGGGACCAAATCATACAATTTCTGTCCCGGGGAGGAGAAGGTTGCATAGGAGCAGTCTTTCTCTTTGAATTCCCTTTCTAAACAGTCTGCGGGGCATCATCCTTCCCTCAGCACTTTATCAGAAATCAGTTTACAGTTGATTAGGTCTCTGCTTTCTTTATTTACAATCCAGTCCTGTGAATATGAACTAGACACAATTAGATTAGGGGCATTTACTAAGTCTTTTCTAAAATGAATTTATAAGCCGTCTGCATATACTCCTTCATTATGTTTTTAAAAGATAGCTGTAACATTTTTTTCATTGTAAGTTAATACATAATCATAGTAAAAAAATTAGAAAATTCAGAATCAGTAAAGACAAAAAGTGCCTTCGACCTTGGTGGCTTGCTGCTGACGCTGGGCATCACCCATCCCTGTAATTTACATGGGCAGTACAGGCTGGTGGGGACAGCGCCTGTGTCAGAGTCCTGGTGTCACCCCCGTCTCTGTGCACCACATGGTCTGAGGCAGGGGTCCTTGTCATTCTGTAAACAGAATCAGCACTTCCCTCAGAGCAGAGATGAGGAGGAGATATTTGTGTACAGCTGAGGTTTTTTTTTTTTTAATCCCTGTTCAGTGAATTCCTAGGAGTGAACCAGTACACTGGTTAAATGTTAGGCAATATTTTAAAACTTTTTTTTTTGAGACAGAGTGTCACTCTGTTGCCTAGGCTAGAGTGCTGTGTCATCAGGTCAGCCTAGCTCACATCCTTCTGCCCCAGCCTCCCAAAGTAGCTGGTACTATAGTCACTCACCACAACACTTGGCTAATTTTTCTATTTTTAGTAGAGATGGGGGTCTCATTCTTGTTCAGGCTGGTGTTAAACTCCTGAGCTCAAGGGATCCTGCCACCTCAGCCTCGCAGAGTGCCAGATAACTTCTCCTAGGGGGTTTACAGGTGTAGGGTCCTACTAGCAGTGGACATCTGTTGTGTATTTTCTTTTTACTATTATGGGTTTTTTTTTTTTTTGGCTGGGGCTGGGTTTGAACCCACAACCTCTGGCATATGGAGCCAGCGCCCTACTCTTTTGAGCCACAGGTGCCTCCCCTATTATGGGTCTTTAAAATTTTTTTTTTTGTTGTTGTTGTTACAGTTTTGGCCAGGGCCGGGTTCAAACCTGCCACCCTTGGTATATGGGACTGGTGCCCTACTCCCTGAGCCACAGGCACTGCCCCTATTATGGGTTTTTTAGGATTAAGAGCAACAGGGCGGCGCCTGTGGCTCAGTGAGTAGGGCGCCGACCCCATATACCGAGGGCTGCGGGTTCAAACCCGGCCCTGGCTGAACTGCATCAAAAATTAGCCGGGTGCTGTGGTGGGCGCCTGTAGTCCCAGCTACTCGGGAGGCTGAGGCAAGAGAATCGCTTAAGCCCAAGAGCTGGAGGTTGCTGTGAGCTGTGACTCCACAGCACTCTGCCGAGGGTGATAGAGTGAGACTCTGTCTCCACAAAAAAAAAAAAAATTCAGAGCCACATGTTTGTTGGGGAGAAAGTTAAGCAAGGCCGTAGTTGAAAGAGTGGTGCTTCTACATTGCTGGTGGGAATGCAAACTAATACATCCGTTTTGGAAAGATGTTTGGAGAATACTCAGAGATCTAAAAATAGACTTGCCTTTTGACCCTATAATTCCTTTACTTGGTATATACCCAGATGACCAAAAATCACAGTACAACAAAGATATCTGCACCAGATTGTTTATTGCAGCCCAATTCATAATTGCTAAGTCATGGAAGAAGCCCAAGAGCCCATCGATCCACGAATGGATTAATAAACTGTGGTACAAGTATACCATGGAATATTATGCAGTCTTAAAGAACGATGGTGACTTATCCTCTTTCATATTTACATGGATGGAACTGGAACATGTTCTCCTTAGCAAGTATCTCTAGAATGGAAAAAAAAGTATCCAATGTATACACCCCTAATATGAAGCAAATTTATATCTTTCAAGTGAAGGCTACAACACAATTATTACACAAGAAGACGGGGAAAGGGGAGAGGGAGGGAAGGGAAGGGAGAGGAAGGGGAGAGAGAGGATAAAGGGTGAGATCACACTTGTGGTCCATATTTGAAGGGTCAGGTGTAGACTTCTAAATACGGATCAAAAATGTTTCACATAGTAAATGAAAAAATCTCATGAATGTTATGTCAATTAGGTTGATGAAAATATCTCAGATTGTATGTGAAACCCGCACACTGTACCCCATGATGGAATTATTGTACACAGTTATGATTCAATTAAAAAAAATAAAATAAATGCAGAATACAGATGTCTTCATATAATAACTGAGAAAATGCCAGGAAGGCTATATTAATCAGTTTGATGAAAATAGTTCAGATTGTATATGAAACCACCACATTGTACCCCTTGATTGCACTATTGTACACAGCTATGATTTAATAATAAAGACAATTAAAAAAAAAGAGAAAAAAAAAAAAGAAAGAGTGGTGCACCTTTCCCTCCACCCATTCCCACTTCCAGAAAGTTCTGCTCATAGACATTTCCTCGCACGTGGGTACATACACATACACAGTGAAACCTCGCCACACAGACTTTCTGTAACGTGAACTGCTGTGCTTATCAGTGAGCCTTAGTTGCTGTTCTAGTCTAATCCAGACATAGCTGCCTCTTGTAAGTGAGGGTCTGGTTTTGATTGTCTGGCTACACTGTAATTTTTTACAATGAGTACTTACCCACTTCCTGTATGGAATTGCAGTGATGAGAGGGGGCTGTGGGCAGGTGAGGGGGCATCATTTCGGAGGTGATTGCAGCATGGCTTACTGAGGCTACCCCTCACCCCTTGGCTTCCTCCCCTCTGTGCCCACAGACCCTACTTCCTTGGGGAGCTGGTGGACACGAGACTTTCCTTGTGTGTGTTTAGTGTTCCACACTCTCTGCTGTATTTGGGAAAAGTCGCTTTTGTTGACATCTTTTCAACACACTAGTGAATTACCCCAACTTTTTTTTTAAGTTTCTTAAATACAACAATATTTTTCTTAGAAAATAAGTGTATTTCTAAAAAAAAAAATATATATGTATATACCATCTTTCATGATGTTTTTCTCTGAATCCCAAAAACTTCATTTTAAAGGTTCCATGTCATCTTCTAAGCCTTGCTTCCTTGTTCTCATATTTCTGTGGTCCTTCTTTAAAAGTTAGGAAGAACTCTGTCCTCTGCTGCAGGCTCTGGGGCTATTTAGAGACTTTGTGACCTGGATGCCAGTTGGGAACTGCCACCCTGTCTGAGGTACTTGGTTACGTTGTACAAATCACAAGTGCAGGGAAAGTTTCAGGAGTGGTTCAAGGCCGTTCGGCCTTGCTGGGAAGGTGGTGGCTTGCGGAGCCCCCTGTGCAGCATGAGGTGGAGGGTGGAGGGTGCTCTGTGCTCGACGGAGGAGAAGAGGACGATCAGGAAGGAAGCAGGAAGCCAGGCAGGGCACATGAGGACTCGATGGCAGACGGCAGCACTGGAAGCGGCTGTCCCTACTGGCTGCTGTGGGAAGAGCCCTCTCCATGGAGAAGTGCTTGGGGGTCCTTTGCCTGTGGACCAGGTGGGAACCTTGGGTGCTCATGTTCTGATGCTTCTGCAGGGGCGTGTCTGTTCAGCCCCATGCCTCTGTGGCTGCCCAAGGGGTGTGCCAGGGGTCTGCAGGTCCCAGTGCAACCCTGCTCTCAGGCCACTTCTGTAGCTACACATTCTCTGGGAGGGTGTCCAAGATCTCTGCGGCCATGCATGTGCACTGAGTCGCCAAATACCTGCTCTTCTTTCTGCAGAACTCTGGGCTGGATGCTGAGGGTCCAAGAAGGAAAGGACATTGCTGCCATCAAGGCGCTCATTGTGTGCTAGGAAAAAGAAGAGCCATTATGTGTTCCCCTGGTGTCAAGAGCCAAATATATACCCATGGTGTGAAGAGCCATGTGTCCCCAAGGTGTGAAGAGCCATATGTGTCCCTATGGTATAAAGAGCCATTATGTGTCCCCATGGTGTGAAGAGCCATATGTGTCCCCAAGGTGTGAAGAGTCATTATGTGTCCCCAAGGTGTGAAGAACCATATGTGTCCCTATGGTATAAAGAGCCATTATGTATCCCCATGGTGTGAAGAGCCATATGTATCCCCAAGGTGTGAAGAGTCATTATGTGTCCCCAAGGTGTGAAGAGCCATATGTGTCCCCAAGGTGTGAAGAGTCATTATGTGTCCCCATGGTGAGAAGAGTCATTATGTGTCCCCATGGTGTGAAGAGTCATTATGTGTCCCTATGGTATAAAGAGCCATTATGTGTCCCCTGGTGTCAAGAGCCAAATATATACCCATGGTGTGAAGAGCCATATGTGTCCCTATGGTATAAAGAGCCATTATGTGTCCCCAAGATGTGAAGAGCCATTATGTGTCCCCACGGTGTGAAGAGCCATATGTGTCCCTATGGTATAAAGAGCCATTATGTGTCCCCAAGGTGTGAAGAGTCATTATGTGTCCCCATGGTGTCAAGAGCCATTATGTGTCCTCACGGTATGAAGAGTCATTATGTGTCCCCACGGTGTGAAGAGACATTATGTGTCCCCATGGTATGAAGAGTCATTATGTGTCCTCATGGTGTGCAGAGCCATATGTGTCCTCAAGGTGTGAAGAGTCTTTATGTGTCCCCATGGTGTGAAGAGCCATTATGTGTCCCCACGGTGTGAAGAGCCATTATGTGTCCCCACGGTGTGAAGAGTCATTATGTGTCCCCATGGTGTGAAGAGCCATTATGTGTCCCCATGGTGTGAAGAGCCATATGTGTCCCTGTAGAGTCAGGTGCTGTAGATGTCCCTGTAGCATGAGGAGCTGTGTGTATCCCTATAGTGTAAAGTAGGTGAGGGTATGGGCAGACATGGTGTCTGAGCCAGTCACTGTTTAAACAGTGGTGGAAAAGTGCTGTGGGCCAGAGGGTAGGTACAGTGGGGACAGGAGAGGAGGGAGCTCCGTCTGTACAAAGGGACCTCACCTGGCATTGCACTTGATGCAGAGAGGGGAGGAGGGGACATAGGCTTGAAGGATAGCGGCAGACCAGATCATGGAATGCTGCCCCAGGATTTTCAGCTTCCCTCTAGAAGCTGAAAATGAAGAATGTCAGTTGAAGTGTTAGACAGCTGAGGAAGAGGTGTCCTGGCTAGGGGTTGGGCGTGTCATGTAGCAGTTACCTGTGTCCTCCTAATTTTGAGGATTTCTGTAAGTCAAAGGAAGTTTAGTCTAGTGTCTGAAGAAGATGCCTTTGGGAAGCTGGAATGTGTTCAGGCATGTAAGTGTAGGTGTGTGTTTTTAAGTCCTTGTTAAATCCTTGTTGAACTCTTGGCGTATGTTTGGTTGTGTAATGTGTATGTGCGGATGGAGCTGTATTCCTAGGTGGGTCGGATTTCTTTCTAGGCCAGCGTTCCACCCAGTGACAAGGCAGCTTTGTGAGTCATCAGGGTGCTGCAGTGCAGAAAGGTCCAGGGCGAGATCCCCTTTCCCGCTGACTCCAGCCTGGTGTGGGTCTCAGCTAGGCCATGCTGCCATTACCTGCTGCCTGGAACCATGTCTTTTTGGCTGCTGTGGGGTCATGGGAAGTCACAGCCTTTGAAACCTAGAAGGATTTCAGGTTCCTAAATTTACCTGACTGAGCTGTCTCAAACTGTCTGAGGAAGGTGACAATCACACCTGTTCCAATAGCATATTGCTCACTCTACTTACCTGTGTTTCCATTACTCATTCCTGAGGTGAGAAAAAGAGTCTTGGGACCACCCAACCCTACTGGTGTCAGAGTGACCGTGCAGAATTCTATCCAGGATTCCATGGAAAAGGGAACCTTTCCATGAGTTTTGAGCAGACATCGGTGTGACTTACTTTATTCAAGTTAATGTTCCTTTACAAATGCTAGGAAAGCTGGGTGCATGGGAGCTGACTGGGTCAGGATCTTGTGGTGTCTTACTGTGTTCACAGCCAGTTCTGTGCAGGGCTCATGGGAGACAGGAGCAAGTCTGGAAGAAAGGACTCAAGTGGTCAGTCAATGGACCAGAACATCATGGTGAGAATGGCAGGAGGATGAGATATGTAGCCTTCAGAAGAAAAGTTTGCTTTTTTGTTTTTGTTTTTAAGGCATAGTTGGTGGTGGAATGTAAATTATCTTAAAATAGTTAAAGGGTGGCTAGTGAAGTGTGAAATTAGATCTGGTTGTGTGCTGAACAGTTACCCCTAGCATCCAGGGCTCTGGAGTACCTACAGGATGGGAGATTTTGACTTCATGTGAAATGATCACAGTAGTTTGCAGAGGAAGGAACTGGTTTAGAACCTCCTTTTTGAGGTTGGAGGTGAGACATCGAGGTCCTTTATATATATATTTTTCTTTTTTGCAGTTTTTGGCCAGGGCTGGGCCCGAACCCGCCACCTCTGGCATATGGGGTCAGCGCCCTACTCCTTTGAGCCACAGGTGCTGCCCTATTTTTTTTTTTTTTTCTTTTGAGACAGAGTCTCATGTTGCCCTCGGTAGTGCGCTGTGGCATCTCAGCTCACAGCAACCTCAAACTCTTGGGCTTAAGCAATCCTCTTCCCTCAGCCTCCCAAGTAGCTGGGATTACAGACGCCCGCCACAACGCCCAGCTATTTTTTGTTGCAGTTGTCAATGTTGTTTGGCAGGCCCAGGCTGGGTTTGAACCTGCCAGCTCTGGGGTATGTAGCTGGTGCCCTAGCCGCTGAGCTATGGGCGCCGAATGAGGTCCTTTCTATTTTGAGAGTCCTTGGTTAGCATTGCTCTCTTTGCCAGCCTGTTTCACTGATTTTCTATGCCGGCAGTCTTATCACCAAAGGTGACCAGGTGGCTCTTTCTCATGAACTTGGGCTGCTTTTCCATTTTCTATCTTGGTGGAAAAATGGAAAAATGGACAGAGAGAGAGGAAGGAGGAGTGTGGAGGATGCACATTTCTGAAGCCTGGCTGTACCTGCCACCCATCCTAGGGCTCAGCGCACAGAGTGCGGTGGAAATAGCAGTGAGAGCACCTGCTCTTCTCACTGTGAGAAGTGAAGCAGTTTGTCTACAGTCTCAGAGCTGGTGAGTGGCAGAGCCAGGGCCTGGACACGGGCAGGTGGGCCCCAGAGCCTGCACTCTGCTGGGCTGGCCTGAAATTCCAGCTTCTAGGAGAATAAATAGAAGCCCAGGAAAGGCAGAAGGATGTTTGTGTCAAGGATTTTGGTTCTTCTCTGGGACTGTGCATCTGAATCATCTGGGTAATTTTATTTATTTATTAATTTATTTATTTATTGAGACTGAATCTCAAGCTGT
This sequence comes from Arctocebus calabarensis, assembly GCA_963573935.1. NCBI lineage: Eukaryota > Metazoa > Chordata > Mammalia > Primates > Lorisidae > Arctocebus > Arctocebus calabarensis. The sequence goes on from CAUYON010036441.1 coordinate 47,854, forward strand.
CACCCTGGGTAGAGTGCTGTGGTGTCACAGCTCACAGCAACCTCAAACTCTTAGGCATAAGCGATTCTCTTGCCTCAGCCTCCCAAGTACCGGTGCCCATCCCAATACCAAGCTGTTTTTTTGTTGTCGCTGTCATCATTGTTGCCCTAGCTGGCCCGGGCCAGGTTTCAACCCACCAGCCTTGGTGTACGTGGCTGGCGCCCTAACCACATCCGAGTAATTTTAAAAACACAAATGCCAGGTACCCTTCCTCCTCTCCCTCTCTCCTGAGACATACACGCGCGCACGCGCACACACACACACACACACACACACACACGCATGCACTTTCTCTCCTTCTCTCACTTAGACTCTATCAGGAAAGGGAGAGCGTGAGGGTGTGGGACCTGGGCTCAGTTGCCCATTGCTTACCTGTTTAAGGTGTGCTTTTGGCAGCGGGATGCCAGTGAACCAATTCTGCCCTCTGGGAACAGCCCTGAAACTGTCTTGAGGTGCTTGTAGTTTATTTAGGACAAAGACGCAACAGTCTACTCTATAGGGTCACACAGTGATCTCTAGCCATAGATAGTCCAGCCCAAATCTTGGCTTTATACTGGGGGATGGCGAGCCCTGGACAATGGCAGAGCTGGGCCTGGAGACCATGCTCCAGAGTCCTCTTTCAGAACTCGTGGAGTCACGAGGGGTTGTAGTGGTAACAACAGAACCCTCCTACCTGCGAGTCTCCTGAGTGTCAGTGTGTGCTGCATAAATACGATGCAGTTCTGTTTTCTTGTGATTGGTTCACGCTGCAGTAGAGACAGCCAGTGCTCACCTGGCAGTTTAGGGTGCTTGTTGTCAGGTGTGGACCTGGTAAATGCCAGTAGTCCCAGCTACTTAGGAGGTTGAGGCAGGAAGAACCTTGAGCCCGGAGTTTAAACCTGGCCTGGGCAAAATGGTGAGACCCTATCTGTCAGTAAGAAAGAGAAAAAGGAAAAGATCACTGGTGTGATTGGAGGATAGCAAAGAATACTTGGCATTTATCTCCAATCTTATCACAAGACAGCACACTTCCCTTTGTGAAAGGCAGACAGTCTCCTGTGGAATAGCTCATTGCTGGGTAAATGAGTCATTTTGGTAATTACAAAAACTGCAAATCTTGTCCACATGCTGTCTGTGTGTTTATGTATATACGTACCCACACATCTTCAGTGCCTTAGCCCAGGTGGCATCTGAATACTGTTCATTTAAACGGGTTGTTTCTTTTTTTTGAATCAATCTCCCTCTGTCACCCTGGGTCACGTGCTATGGTGTCATAACTCCCAACAACCTCAAACTCCCAAGTTCAAGCCATCCTCTTGCCTCAGCATCCCAAGTAGCTGGGACTACAGGTGCCTGCCACCACGCCAGGTTAGTTTGTCTATTTTTAATAGGGACAGGGTCTCACTTTTGTTCAGGCTGGTCTTGAACTCCTGGGTTCAAGGGATTCACCTGCCTTAACCTCCCGAGTGCTGAGATTACAGGCAGGAACGCCCAGCTAAATGTGTTGATATTTCATTTAATCTTCCCACTAGCTCTGTACATGTAGATGTTATTCCATTTTGCTGTCAGCCAAAGTACAGGGATGCTAAATCACTTTGCTCAGGGGCCAAGAAGCAAGAGGCAAGTCTTCTGGAATCTTGCTGACAGTTTCTTCCCCTTGCAACTCAGAGTAATGTCTGCCGACCACCAGCATTGCTCAGTGTCACTTGGGGGCTTGCTGGAAGCACAGCTCCTGGTGGCCCCAGCTCTGCCACATCAGAATCTGCATGTTGGGCAAGATCTGTGGTAGGTTCTCAGGCACGTTAGAGGTTGAGAGGCCCTGGTCTGTGCTGTGTTTCCCAGTGTATTAAACCATTTCTCTTTGGGATTGATGTAAATGATGCATTTCCTGTTCTTAACAGTGCTTTTTTCTCTGGGATGGACAGTGAGGAACTTGGAGAGAAATCAATTGTGACTTTTATGTATGTTCTTTGTTCTGTTGCCCTTTGTGTGGACATAGTTTCCAGGAGAATCTTACTAAGCTTCTTCATATTCAGTCACTTGCTGTGGGGAGCAGTCCCACAACCACCTTGGAATAAGGTCAACCCTGTCTGCAGAGGGGAGTCTGACTTCTGATTGCTCCTCTTGAGAGCAGAGGCCTGAGCTGGTGAGATGTCGGTGCTCCCGATGTGGTATTTCACACTGACTGGTGAGCTGCTGTCACCTGCAAGGGGCCTTCCGTTGCCTCTGGGAGCTGAGAATGACTGTAACGCTCACCTCCTAACATAATGGCAAGGAAGGCAGTTGTGGCTCTGCCCTGGGTCTGACTGGGTGAGGAAATGACATACCTGTTTCTCAGCATCCAAAGTGAAGCTATCTGGGGCCACCAGACTGACTGCAATGCTGTTGCTTCACCAGGAGTGTCAGGATAAATTCTATGGGCTGGGCTGGCTGCCCACAGGTGTGACCCCCCACCAACACACTGAGTAATGTCTAAGCTGTGGGCGTGACATGATTGAGGTGTTCTGAAAACTAGAAATGCAAAGCATCTGAGTGATGCTCTGACTCATTCACCATGTGGGAAGAATGTGCTGGCAGGGGCTGTTGCTGTCTATGTTTTCAGCTGAACTTAAACTCAAGTGCTGACCTATTGTTCTCACCTCCCTTCCTCCCGTCAAGGTCGGCCTCCGCCAGCTGGACATGTCCTTGCTCTGCCAACTGTATAGCCTCTACGAGTCAATTCAGGAGTACAAGGGCATATGCCAGGCCGCCTCAAGCCCAGACTGCACTTACGCCCTGGAGAATGGCTTCTTCGATGAGGAGGAGGAATATTTCCAGGAGCAGAGCCACCTCCACGATGGGAGGGACCCTCCTCGGGACTTGTCACTGCCTGTGTCCCCCCTCTCCAGCAGTGACTGGATTCTGGAGTCCATCTAGGGGCCTCGGGAGGTATGCTGCTGTTGGGCAGGCCCTTCCCACTGAACTCACTGTCAGCCTTTGCTCTTCCTCTGGTAGGAAAGCTCCTTAGCTGCTGTGTCATGGACGGTCCTCAGACACACAGCACGAACACTGCCAGTTTAATTTGTAGGCAGTGTGCTCTCTGTTGACAAATGGTGGCAGTTGGCTTTGATAGCTCGATCCCTGCTTAGGTGACAGGAATATCCTTGACCCTCTTCTATTGAGACACGTGCTGTAGATTCACATTGAAATATAACACGAGGCCCTCTGTGAAAGACCTTAGTGGGTGTCTTGTGCAAGGCGACGTGCAGCCAGTTGCCTCCTTACAGATGGTAGATTGTTTACACCTCTCTGGGGTTCCTGCTTCCAGTTTGTGCTGTATTAAAACCAGCATTGCATTGCTGTCCTTCCTTAGGATGGTCTATTACACAGCTTTTCTTGCTGTGTAACGAGCTTTAAATTTTAAGCTTCTTGGTTTAGCTCTATTTATTTGTAAGCTGCATTATTAACTGTCCAGGTGGTATGGTGAAAACTTTTTACTGGAAAAGTCAGCATTTCTGGTCATACCAATCATCTTCTTTATCTCAACGTACCAAACATTTCTGTCATTCTTTGTCTATTGGGTATAGGAAGAAGGAAGATAATATGAACGTATGTTGAGAAGGAAAAAAAAAAAAACCTGGGGCAAGCTTGTGTTTTGTGTCACTTGCTGTAAGATAAGATGGTAAACGTTTTTATGTTTAAAGATTCTGAGTGTATGTTAGAAAGCAAACCACCATTCACTCATGGCACTGATTACCTTAAGCCTTAATATATTTATTAAAATACTTCATGAGAACCTTATACTTTGTACGTTAAAAATGAGGATGAAATGTTAGGTTGTCTTCATATATTATTTTGTTCTGAATTTAGTATCATTACTTTTGTAACTTGAATGCATTGAGTTCAGTCAAACAAATATTAAAGAAAATTACTTCTGTTGTCCTGCCATTAAGCGCATTTGAAAGAACTTAACTGCTGTTGAGCATAAGGGATTGTCTTAGCAACAACAGGTCACCACTGACAACTGGATTCACTGCTCTGCTGCCTTGGAAGCCCCTGGACTTGTTCCCTCTGCTCTTCTGCGGTTGCCTTATCTTTGCTCCTAGGGCCTCTTTCAGGCAAGGGAAGGAAGCACAACCTCAACGTCCTTACATGCAGGCTGGGGGGCGGGTGGAGGTGTTCACCTGCTGTGCATAGCACCCTGGTTCAGGAACTGGGTGAGATCAGGGAAGGCAGAGTGCTCCTGCTTGCTTCCTCTGTTGGAACTGGTTCAGCTGAGGGGTGGCATTGCCTTCAGCATGCCAATGTTCAGCAGGGACAAGAAAATTGAAGTGATGAAAGTCCTGTTAATAAACGTTAAAGTCTTGTACCTTTGAGGCTGTGCCCCACTTAACAGTGAGTTGAGCCCTTAGGTCAGTGGTTCTTTTTTTTTTTTTTTTTTTTTTGAGACAGAGCCTCAAGCTGTTGCCCTGGGTAGAGTGCTGTCACATCACACGCTGACGGCAACCTCCAGCTCCTGGGTTTAAGCAATTCTCTTGCCTTGGCCTCCCAAGTAGCTGGGACTACAGGCACCCACCACAATGCCCAGCTATTTTTTGGTTGTAGTTGTCGTCGTTTGGCAGGCCCAGGCTGGTTTCGAACCCACCAGCTCTGGTGTATGTGGCTGGCGCCTTAGCTGCTTGAGCTACAGGTGTCGAGCCAGGTCAGTGGTTCTTGATTCTGACTCCATTAAGAAAACACTTGGGGAAGGCTGGGCATAGTGGCTCCGGCTTGTAATTCTAGCACTCTGGGAGGCTGAGATGGGTGGATTCCTAGAGCTCAGGAGTTTGAGAGCAGCCTGACCCCATCTCTAAATAAAATAGCCAGGTATTGTAGTGGGTACTGTAGTCATAGCTAGTAGGGAGTCTGAGGCAAGAGGATCACTTGAGCCCAAAGAGTTTGAGTTTGTTGTGAGCTCTGACACCATGGTACTCTACCAAGGGTGACAAAGCGAGACTGTCTCAAAAAAAAATAAAAATAAATAAAAATAAAAACTAGGAGAGTTTAGAAAAATATTGATGACTGGGCTGTAGCAACCCTTCCCCATCCAGATAGAATCAGAACGGAGTGAGGTCTGGGCATCTGTGTGGCCTTATTAGAAGGCTGCCCTTGGGGAACTCTAGCTAATGTGCAGCAGTGTTGAGACACAGTCCTGCAGCTGTTTATAGTGTTCAAAGTGTGATCCTCAGAGCCAACTCACAGGACCTCGTACCCCTATCCCTGCTGAATTAGGCTGTGAATCTTAAGATGCCCACAAGGATTGACTCTTTTGCACCAAGTCTGGGAAACTGTGTTATGTCAGCCTGGTGCCCAACACAAGGTCTGCTGCCTCTCCACAGACGGTACTGGGTTTCCTGCAGCATTGAGGAAGAACCTGGCTGACCATAGGCTCTGGTCAAGTGACCTAGGTCCACTCAGAATGGACCAGCAATAGCCAGGAGTGAAGCTGGGAGGGCAGCTCAGGCTTCCAGGATCTTACCGCTTCAGAATGTCTTCCTTCTCTGGGTCTGCGGCATCAGGGCCTTGCTGGAACCAGTGGTTCTTTGTGCCTTTTGAGTTTTGAGTTTTGGGGCTTTCATCTGCCTCTTGCTGGATAATGGAGAGTGGGAGGTGGGATGAGTCCAGGTGGCAACGGCTTCTCCCTTGCTGCTGGGAAGGGCAAATGCATCCCTTGCTTCTACAGTGAGGTGGTATATGTATATATAAAGCCACCAACCACACTTTTCCATACTCCATTGAAACATATAAAGATCACTGCAAATTTTACTCCAAGAGTAGTGTAAACACAGCTTGGCAGGGAGTATTAAAATTTACCAAAGCATAAAATGTTTTCTAATACACTCTCTTTATAAGGGTACCACGGATGATTAGAAAATAAATTCAACTGTTGTCCTTCATTGCCTTCTAGTATAAATTATTGCCTTTAAGCTCGGAGTGGGACCTTCTTGCTATTCTTGAAGTTAGACTTCCTGCCCAGCAGAGAGCCTGGCAGGTGGAAAGGTGATTCCAGCATGAACTCTGAAAGCTGAAGAAACTGTGGTTTACTCTGTATGGCAGAGTACATGGTAGCCAAAGGAAAAAGCCTTTAGCCTTCCAGGCCATATGTGCAGTGAACCAAGATTTATTAATAATTCAAGCCTGGTAAATCACAAATGATAAAGTTTCTCTTATATCTCTGGTACAGTTTATATTCTACTCAGCCTGATGTGTTGCTTTCATTTGCCTGTGATCTAGGCAGGCTCAAGACACTCATTTAGCCAACACTCACTCAGCACTTCTCTGAGTCACAGTGAGCCAGAGAACCTGAAATGTGAAGAGCCTTAGGCAGCGTGGCAGTTGCCCCATGGCCTGTCACACAGGGCTAGTTAAGTACTGCCACCATGGAATGGGGCAGGCTCAGAAGGAAGCTCGGCGAACCCGTAGGGATGCTGGCAAAGGTAAATACTGAGCTTTGAAGGTAAGTTTTTTTAAGGGGAAGATAGTAAGAAAGCTGACAGTGACATAAACACAGTCCCCCTGAACTTTCATGTCTTCGTAAGACATTTTTGTTTCTGTAATGATGTGATTTTCCTAAGGTCATGCTGACTAGAGGTGGAGCTGGCTCCTTCTCAGATGCAGTTGGTGCTCCTCCTGCCTTTAAGGCAGCAGTTCTCAACTTGTGGGTTGCAACCCACAGGAACTGTATTAAAGGGTTGCAGCATTAGGAAGGTTGAGAACCATAAATGCTTTAAGGCATGAGCACCTGCTGCGGCATAGCCTGAAGTATGGGAGTATGACTGGGCACGACCCTGTAACCTTGAATTACAGTGCTTTCTTATTTAATGATTGGTGGCGTATTTTTCCTTTTTATTTTTTTTGAGACAGAATCTCACTTTGTCACCCCTAGTAGAGTGCTGTGGCATCATAGCTCATAGCAAACTCAAACTCTTAGGCTCAAGTGATCCCCTTCCTTCAGCTTTCCAAGTAGCTGGGACTACAGGCGGCCTGCCACAAGGCCCGGGGCTATTTTTCTTAATTAATTAATTTCCACCTCTCAGTAGTACAAGTCTGTCTATTTTTAGAGGTGGGGGTCTCGCTCTGGCTCAGGCTGGTCTTGAACCTGTGAACTTAGGCAATTCACCTGCTTCGGCCTCTCAGAGTGCTAGGATTGCAGGCGTGAACCACCCTTCCTGGTCTAGTAGTGTAATTTTCTATTGATTGTCTGACCTCTGTGTAGACAGGCCTGGTCTTCCTTTACAGCCTGTGAGAAATACCTGCAAGTGTGTAGATGACAGAAAGGCTGTACTGACAGCTTTTCTAACTTTGCAGTAGGCGACTGGCCAGTCATCTGTCTGCATAAAGAAAACTTACTGACTGTAAACATCCAAGCATGTCGAGTCTTCTTGTCTTCATGAACAAGTGTCCTTTCAGTTTAGAGATTCTACTTGGAGGGGCTGCAGGTTTTATCTCAAAGATACACACCTGCTGAGCGGCTGACAGTGTGGGCCTTCTGGCTACCTCCTATAGGCTTTGGAAACAGTGCAGTGGCTGACCACTCACTGCCTTTGTTCTAGCCAGGTGTGGTAGGAGCACGCTGCCTTCTTGTCTTACCTCGGCCATCTCTGGCCAAGACAACTAAGGACAAGTTCCTAAAGCGCAATTTCTTTTTTTTTTTTTGCAGTTTTTGGCTGGGGCTGGGTTTGAACCTGCCACCTCCAGCATATGGGGCTGGTGCCCTACTCCTTTGAGCCACAGGCACCACCCATAAAGTGCAATTTCTGACCACGTCTCCTGCCAAGTCCCTAGAGAACTTACACCAATGGCGTTGGCAAGTGTAACCCACAAAGCAATATTAGCAAAATAAAAGCAGAAGCAACAATATGGAGGACATTACACCTGAGAGGAGCTGCCTGAGGAGGAGTGGACAGTAGTGAGTGGCCCCACCTTGCTGTTTCCCATTCTGTCTCTGGGATACAGAGCTCTAATAAAAGCTCCGGATGAATGGAGCACCAGCAACGCATCATCATACAGGGAAGGTAGGTTTGCGGGAGGAGTACTTACATTAGAAATAGACTCAATAAAGGGAGAGACTCATAGGGCCAGGGAGCACCTCCCAATTCTCTTAGGGAGAGCCTAACACAAGGGACGTTAGGAATGGACAGCTTAGATCAGCTCTGTTCCAGGACTTAAGGAAAAAGATGATCATGCCTGTAATCCCAGCACTTTGAGAGGCCGAGATGGGAAGATTGGTTGAGGCTAGTAGTTTGAGAGCAGTCTGGGCAAGAGTGAGATCCTGTCTCTGCAAAGAATAAAAAATTAACCAGGGGTAGTGATATGTGCCTATAGATGCAGCTACTCAGGGGGCTGAGGCAGGATTACTTGAGGTTGCAGTAAGCTATGATGATGCCACTGCAGTCTAGCTCAGGCAACAGACCAAAAAGACAAAAACAAACAACCCCAGGGGAATCCATTTGAGACCCCTAACATTATGGTGGAAGCTTTCCTATCTTCTAATAAACTATTGCTATATCACTAAAAACAAACTTTTCATTCTCTTCCTTTCTCCTTGCCCTTAGGAAGATAAGATGCCTGAGTGGGGCCCAGGGAGAAAGGGTGAAAGAGGAGACCTATTAAGATGGTACTAGAACATTACTTGTGTTAAAGAGAGCTCCTTTGAAATCCTTCATTCAGCACGATGGTAAGGAAGCCATGGGGAATTTAGGGTGAAGGGCAAGCTAGTAATCCTGCCCAGTTGTCTGGTGGGTCCCCAAGCACGTGTGCCTCAGGCATGTAGATGGCGATGCCAGGAGAATGATGGTGGACGCTCACTGTCCAGACTCAACTTGCAGCAGTGACAAGCTTGTTGTGCCCAGCAACTCTCACTGGTCCTCTATGAGACTAATCCCCAAAGTTTTGGTCCTGTTTGCCTTCTCTCGCAACAATAAGAGGGGAAGCAGGGTCAGCTCAACTCCCCTTCCATCATACACCATGTGACTTCTCTTCACAAGCTTCTGGATGACCGACCATCTTGATTATCAATAACCTGTACACTTCACCCAAGTCGATTCCACCGTGCTGGGAGTTCAAGTGGAAAGAAGCCAGTATAAGACCTGGAAGTCATACTTGTCTCCTGCTGCTAGAGAAAGAGCCCCAGTGTGCCCCATAGAGGAGGAGACATGCCTGCCTGATCATATGTCTTATTTATTTTAAATGGACTGATATTATTTATATGCCACCTTTGTTCCCAAAGCCATTTAAGGATGCTTTATGAAAATTCACACAATGCGGGCGGCGCCGGTCCCATATACCCAGGGTGGCAGGTTTGAAACCGGCTCTGGCCAAACTGTAAAACAAATAAAGTGCCGGGTGCCTGTAGTCCAGGCTCCTCGGGAGGCTGAGGCAACAGAATCGCCTAAGCCCAGGAATTGGAGGTTGCTGTGAGCTGTGCCGCCACAGCGCTCTACCGAGGGTGATAAAGTGAGACTCTGTCTCAAAAAATAAATAAATAAATAAATAAAAAAGAAAATTCACACAATGCAATGAAATGCAGTTAAGAAATGTGGGTTTAGAGATTGGAGAAAGGAAGTACGAAGGCAGGATGGAAACAATGGAGGCAGGTGTGAAATCAGCACAAGCAGCCCACGGTGAGAAGGGCAAACTGTCCTATCTGTTTGCAGACCACTAAGGAGGTGCGTCTGACCTTGAGTGCAAATTAAGGCCCATAGCTAGATGGTAAAGGCTCAGCTGTAGAGCAGGTGTTTGCTTGGTGTTTCTCTGCCTAATGTGTCGGGGAGCATTAGAACGGTTTTCTTTAAAAGCCGGACAGGAATCTTTACCATGTGTCCAGTCCACCTGTCAACAGTGCAGGGTCTCCTTCACACACATCTGACCATGGAGCTTCTGCTCCAACAGTTCCCCAAATGGGTGGCTCACTGCAATGTGAGAACTTGAGTTGCCCTGAAATTTTGATGGAAGTTACAGATACACTTAAATATACACTTAAGAGTTTTGCTCCACTAGAGAGTCCTGGAGGTAGGGGGAGCCAGATAATTTTATGGCAGGCTGGAAAAGAACCCCTTGAAGATAACCTGTCCAGAGATAGGATCTCTGAAACTTGGAAATATGACCTTATTTGGAAAAAGGGCTTTTGCAGAAGTGATTATGAATCTTGAAATAGATTATTCTGGTTATCTAGGTGGGTCCAAATGCCATCACAAGTGTCCTAGAGGTAGAGGCAAGTTTCACAGACATAGAAGATGTGTGTGAAGACAGAACTGAAATTGATGTGGCCACCAGCCAATAAAAGGCAGCAGCCCCCAAAAGCTGCAAGAGACAGGAAATGGACTCTCCCCTGGAGCCTCAGGGGAGGGTGGCCCTTCTGACATCTTGATTTTGGCCCAGTGAAACGGAATTGGGCTTCTTGCCTCCAGAAGTGGTGAGACTGAAGTTATTATAAGCCACCCAGCATGTGATCATTTGCACGGTAGCTGCAGGAACCTCAGGCAGGGTTCTGGCATTTGTGTATTCTTCCCCCAGCTCTGCCTGTGTGTCATGGACATCACCATGCAAACTTTTGCATACTCAGGCAGCTTTTCCTGATGGGCTTTAGTCAACTTTAGTCAGTGGGCATCTTCCAGGGCCCCTATGGGAATTAAAGTCAGCAATCACAAAACCCTTAACATGGCACTGGCAACAAGCAAACAGCACATGTGCGTGTTACTTAAGGGCAGATACAGTCCTGCTTTGGACACCGAGGCTCTTGCGTTTCTAATGTTCTTTCTGTTGGCTCTTCAGGAATGACAGACTATTTTAAACTTAGTCTTGGGCTAAAAACTTTTCCTTTTAGCATATGCTCCCAATTTCATGGGGAAAGGCTATGGTTAGGCAGCCCTCAGGGCACACAGGTCCTCCACTGAGGGAAGACAAGTGCTCATTTCCTGCCCCAGCTGCTGCACCAGGAGGCAAAGGACCATTATTTAAATTTGGATCTGGTCATAACAACTATAACATCTAGGTGATAGATGTATTTTTACCATATGAAAACACTTTTATCTTTCAAATTTTTCATTAAAAATGTTGAGAAAAATGTACAGCTACTCACCAGCAGTGCAGAGTTGAACTTCCCAGGCTTGGGAGGGAGAGAGGCTGTGGGGAGAGGACGAGCTGCCTTCTGCACTTTACCCAGCTGGCCATTTGAAGGCAAATGCAGACCTTTACTCCTTTCCTTACAAGTCCTCAGCCACACATTCCACAGGCCTGAGCTAAGTCCTGCTCGCAAACACTCATGGAGAAAGGGGTTTTAATGCTTTTTTTTTTAATAAAGATTGACAAATACCTCTGTGGTGATCCAGACAGACTGGAGGTGAACTGGGTATGAATTTGTAGGAGTGATGTGTTTATCTTGACTTGCTATAGTTAACAGGAAAAAGATGTGCAAAGCTGTGATCAGTATGCTGTATTTTTTTTTTTTTTTTTTTTTTTTTTTAGAAATAGCCAAAGGCTGTCACCCTGTGTCAAGTGCCCTGGCATCACAGCTCACAACCTACAACTCCTGGGCTCAAGCGATTCTCCTGCTGCCGCCTCCCAAGTAGTTGGCACTACAGACGTCTGCCACAACACCTGGCTATTTTTGGTTGCAGCAGTCCTCGTTCAGTGGGCCCGGGCTGGATTCGAACCTGCCAGCTCTGGGGTATGTGGCTGGTGCCTTAGCCGCTTGAGCCACAGGCACCAAGCCAATATGCTGTAATTTTCTTGGTCTTTCCCCCAATTCCTGTTTTTAATTCATCTTTTCCTTTTGGTTTTGTCTCTGAACCTTGCTCCCCTCTAACATTTACAGGCTCCACCTGGTGGTCCATAGCCCTCTCCGTCCTGTGGCTCTCCTGACATGTTATCCCAACTGACTCCACATTTGGAGTCTTCCTTTCAAGCTATCCTGGTTTCACTGTCCTTGGGGATACATTATAACCCATGAGGCCCTTACTAACTTTACGTGACTCTGTAGTGTCTTTTTTTTGTTGTTTGTTTTTTAGAGACAGAGTCTCACTTTGTCACCCTTGGTAGAGTGCCATGGCTTCATGGCTCACAGCAACCTCCAGCTCCTGGGCTTAGGCGATTCTCTTGTCTCAGCCTCCCGAGTAACTGGGACTACAGGCGCCCACCACAATGCCTGGCTATTTTTTTTGTTGCAGTTCGGCCAGGGCTGGGTTTGAACCCACCACCCTTGGTATATGGGGCCGGCGCCTTACTGAGCCACAGGCACTGCCCCTTAGTGTCATTTTAAACCCCCCATGGCCCAGCCTCTGCCTGTCCCTGCATGCTCTGCCCTCTAGAACTTGGCATGCATGTTCTTATTCTCCCCACAAGGACACTAGAAACTTCCTTTCATTTCCCCTTTCTCTCAGAACACGCTCCCCTGCCCCAACATCTAAGGCTGTAATAGGTGTTCCTGCCACCCTTTTATGATACTTATCACACATTCTCCACTTGGATTTCTGAGACCAACAGTCCCCAATAAACTCCCAGCGGGCCTGCCTCACGTACCACTGTATCCACAGGGTTGGCACATGTAGTAGGTGCTCAGTAAGTCAAGAATGAATAAAAGAGCAAATGAAAGAAACAGGGAGAGTGGAAAGGAGAGGTGCTGTCTTATTTTTTAACTAACAGCTTTCCTGAGGTATTATTACTCCCCGTAAAGTGTATAATTCAGTTTCTTACTTTTGGATCAGCTCATTTTAAAGACTAACAAATATCACTGTGGTGATCCAGACAGACTGGAGGTGAACTGGGTATGAATTTATAAGAATGATGTATTTATTCTGACTTACTACTTTAATAACTTTAGTAACTTTGTTATTAAATTGAAAATATACAAAAACTCAGTTTATTCTGAAAGACTTTATTAAGAGGAAAGTGTCTCGAGGAGGGAGGAGCCAAGATGGCGATTTGTAGCCAGCTTTCCGCAGAGGTTCCCGTCCAGAAGGAGAGTTAAAGGACAGAAACTCAGCAAGAAAGCCGATGGTTTCGATCTAAGCCAAAAGAAAAGGTCAAAGAGAGCACATTAACCCCGCTGGGGCAACCTGAGACCCCAAGGACACAAACAAAAAAGCACAGAGCACATCACCAGGCAGATGGGAGTCCCCTCCCCCATGAGAGAGGTCCGCAGTATACTCCATACCTCCATACCAACAAGCGAGCAGAGTTCGGATGTCCTCCCACTCTACCCCACGGGAAAGACCCTCTAAAAATCAGACCTCCTTTCCCTACTAGGGTGCCGTGGCGCCCTCCAGCCAGGCATAAAGCTATATATACTCTCTACCTGCAAGTTGGAGTTCCTGGTATTCCCCTCCACTCTCACCCCGAGGTCTGGGGGCCTGCTCCCCACAGAGTCCAGGTTCTTGAGGGGTGTGGATGGGTGCAGACTGTTGTTAAACTGTGCTGGTTTTCCGGCTCGGAGTGGAGAGGGGAGTGAACCGAGAGACCTGGCTGGTGGGAGGGTCTCCTGAGGCACGAGAGGAGACTAGCTCGGGGAACAATAGCTGGAGAGCTGCAGCCCTGGGGATGTTTTGAGGAGACACTCCCAGTCTTCTGGGTGGCCAGGGGAGGCAGGCGGCTTCTCCGGTGCTGGCAGAATGGATGGCAACCAAGGCACGTGAAGGATTTGCCTGAGGCGGTACCGGCTGGGACAGAACACAGGGAGGGGCTGCTTTGCTTAACCTGGCCCTCAGGGGATGAAAGCTGAGACAAAGGGCTGGAACTCACAGACTGAGTAAAACCCATTTGCAGCCCCAGTCTGATCAGGGACAGGGCTGGAACTGAGTGAATCGCCCCAGCCCCTGTTAAGTGCCCAGGTTGTCAGGCTTCACCTCCCCCTGCCAAACAGTGACAGGGAGTAGCGGACTGGTTGTGGAGCCACAGACCTCACTGTGACCTAAGCAGGCGCAAACCTCTGGAGCATCTGCTCATTAGGGGAAACTGGATCACAACTGTTACCACCCACTGGGTGTGACAGAGGGGCAAGGTTGGGAAGGAGGCATCAACCTTCCCAGACTAATTTACTTGCTGGGGGGGTGCCCTCCTGAGCTCACAGAGCATCGAAGTGTATTATACAAGAGCTTCCAGCGGATCCCTGCTATCTAGTTGCCAGAGACTTTTTTAACTCTTCCATTTGAGATCGGTGCTGGCTAGGACAATTGATTAGGACCTCTTCAGTTGGGCTAATCACCCGAGGACTTTCCAAAGTGGTACCCTGGGT